>BGPR01008387.1:0-64066 GCA_013235015.1 Araneus ventricosus | reverse complement strand
TTATGAGATCCGTCGCAAAGTAGACCTCATATTGTTTCAAAACGGGAGGTTAATGTAAATAAATTAACCTAAACCGAATATGGTCATCTATTTGAAATGATAATTATTTGAAAATAACGCATTCGTCTAAAATTTTAGGAATCTTTCCTGCGTTTTTCATTCATCAAGCACGTGAAACCAGTGCTAATACTGACCGATTAATAACGTCTTAGCGTTTCAGTTTGATAATTATAAAACCAGTGCGGAGTGTCTATTTAATATTTTATTTTACATTGTTTAAAGTATTTAACTCTCTATTATTATTTATATTTTCACTGTCATTTCGCAGTATTTCGTACAAGAATTTAGATCAGATGGGATTCTCTTCTAAGATGAAAAAAAAAAAATACCCAGTTTTTAATTCTAATCGAAATAAACTCTTTTTTTTATTTTAGAGACATTAGTGGATATTTATTAAATTTAAATATACAATTGGAAATTAAGAGTATTCGTAGTTTAGCGTATTTCCGCCCTTATTTAAAGGGATAAAATATCTTTAATTATAGATTAAAAACCAAATAGAAATTCTTAAACAATTTTCCGGAAATGTTTAAAAATTAACATTAGACAGATGTGGAAGATAATACAAGTGCGTTAATTTAACATGTAGTTTTATTATGTATGAGGAAAAAATATATCTAAATTAAGAAAATGGTTAAAATATTATAGAGCAATAAAAAGCTAGAAAACTACCATTAAAGCAAATGAAATTAGAAATGAAATATGATAAAACGAGAAACATAAAAATTAATGCGATCGGATATAAATACTTCCGTTAACATGATAGATAATTAGACTGGCATTCATTCTGTTTATTTAATTTGTTACGCACCTAATGCAAAGCTCTGTTAGATAGATCGTTGAACCTAGATCTACCAAATTTGGAACTTTGAGGTAGGAATTTCCGTATTAACATTAATATAATACTTAAGAGATTTTGGAATGTAGAAATGTGCACCTTAGAACGATTTTCTATTTTAAATTTTAATTAGAATATTAGCTAATGAAAATTAACCTAATTTTTTTATGTTATTTTTAATAAAATTTTCAAAATTAATTTTACGCATATATTATAACTATGATATCTTTTATTGTTATAATGAAATTCAGACCACTTTCACTGTTCCAACAAATACTTCAGTAATGTGTTTTTTGGCTATTAAAGTATCATAAACAGCAAAACTGTTAAAGAAGCATTACCAAGACATTTTTTTAAAGTTCCTCCTGTTTTAAACATTCATGTTCTGTAATATATGCATTCATTCAGCATCTGTTAGTTGCATCTTGTAAAAACTGTTACTCATAGAAGCCGACGGCTGAGGCAATCAAGCCTAAGATATGACCCTGCTACAATGTCTCTGGTTGGATGTTCGATTTTTCAAGAAAAGCATCGCTTAACAAGCAACACCACACATCTCATTTTTTTGAAATTTCAAAGAGGAAGAAAAAACTCAATTTTCCTCAACCATTAAGGAATAGTTTTGAATTTATTTTCACATCTGGTAGGAACATACGATCTTCTGTTTATATCAGAATTAAAAAAATCAGAAATCTCCGTTATTGGCTGCGAAAAACTGAGTATTTACGTTCTATTTGATATTTCAAAAAAATGAGGTAGTTGATATTGTATGTTAAGCGAAGATAGGGTGATTCAAATGGATTTTTTTAGCATTTACGAGAAAAATTTTGAGTCTTAAGAATGGAAAAACTTCCTTTTACTCAGCATATATAATAAAAGTATACATTTGTTTAAAAAAAGACCAAGATGAATAATTTTTCTTATATTTAGATGATAGAACAGATGAAAATTTTACATATTTTATCACGGAAAAATAAATCCACCCAGCCTATTCTACTTCCGTTCGTCGTATATTAAGTCAACAGGTACCACTTTTCAGGATATAAAGTCTAATAAAAGATACCATGCATTTAGATTTCGTAAGCGTAATTTACAAATTTAATTTTTAACTAACTTCCACTTACACAACGGCAACATTACATTTTTGTAAAAGAATTTCAAAACTGAAAAACACTTTCTGAGCGGATACCAAATTTCATCATTCCAGCTTAAAAGATTACCCTCCTGCGATGTTTCAGTTTTAGTTTTTTATGTTAGTGGTAATTTCCAATTTAAGATGCCATTGTTTAGAAGACCTAGATAGCTAGTTAAAGCTATTTCCATACATCTATAACTCGTATTACTCAGTGCTTTCTCTTATTATTGATCACAGTAATTTATATTCGATGCAATCTATTTACTTAAATTTTAGGGATAGCAGAAGTGACCCATGTTTGTGATAATATTTTAATGAAGATTTTGATTCATAAACACAAAATATTCTTTATAGGTTTTGAACACCTAGGCATTCAATAATGTTTATTAATCATGTCAAAAATTGCTTTTCAACTCAATAGCCTCGGAGTTACAAAAATACAAATATGAGATAATAATAACATAAAACCACAGCATATCCCCGAACTCGGAGCCTAGACGGCACCCTTACGGTTGGATGGGTATGTGAGAAATATTAATATAATTTTTACGAGAACTTTTTAAAAATCCTATAATATCTGCATGAAGAGAACTTGTTTACATAGTGAAACCTCAAAAATTCATTTGAAATAAACTTTTGTTTGTTAAAGATCTGGCAGACACAGCAAAATGTACTGAGCTCATTAAATCATTGCAATCAATAAAACCGTTAATGACTTTGTAGAAGAATAGAACAAAAGCAAGATCACGTCTCGAACACAAACTCGATATATTAAAGTTATCAAGTAGACGTGAAGAAGATATATCCTGCAAGTAAAATCCATTTTTCTTGTGAAGTACATATCGAAAGAAGTTGGTTTGAATTAGCTCGATAATTGCAATTTTATTTCTGCAGTTTGGATCCAGATAATACTGCGAAATTGTCTAGAGGGCTCGTATAAAAACTTAACATGCAGGTATGTCAAACCATAACGAACAAAGTTTACTTTGGAACTATTTTCTGGAAACGCGATCGCCATGATCTACAGGGCAATGCTCACAGAAGCACTGAAAAGCTGAAGAAAGAATAGACATCGATAGCGGTGTTAACATGACTTTATTAGAATAACATGTTTAAATCAGAGATGTTTGAAATTCGCTCCACCCTCCACAATGCATCTTCACAACGTTGAAGCATGGATTCACTCACCTTTTTAAATAGGGCAGATGTGTCATGGACACATGCTGCATTATCCACGATCCTGGCGACGAGATCCATGTCCGTGTTAGGGCGTATCGCACACCATGGTCATCAAATATCCCAGCCGGTAGGAATTCAGGGGATTCAGTAATGGAGATCGCGGTGGCTATACGACTAGTCAATACCTGCTTAAGCAGAAGAATTTTTATTTAGTTCGCTCTTTAATTCCCAACTTAAAAGCAGTCATATACAATTTACAATCAATAAATGCGTCAAAAAGTCAATATGAAATTCTCTCCAAAATACTTGATTTTCTTGTGCCAAGATTATGATGTACAAGAGCGCTGGGTGTTTTATATTGTTTTCCCTTTAGCCTTAATAAAGTTTGATGACAAAGCGTAAATTTTAATGGTATATAAATATTTACAGAGCGACTTATCGAATGAATAAAAGTGATCGAAAGAAGCCGATAATTCGATGTTTTAATGAAAAGTTAATATTTAAATTAAAATTAATAACATGCAGATTTATTTCGAATTTCACTTTATTTCCTGGGTTTTCTTTGTCCGGCTCTGATATTCGTGTTATCTAATCTTCGTATACTAATGAACTTAGTGAAACACTACACCCCTTCGCTTGACTTGACTTAGATAGTTCATGGAGTGACAGTCCATCTATGATTCTACTCAGACTGAGAATTAAAATGAAACCTTAATGAGAAAAAGACTTATAGTGTGCTAAATAGCGATTTAGAATTGACCAGTGTTTGAGTAACCTGTATTTATTTCCAGAGGACAGCATAAGAAACCACATATATACATAAATCTTGTCCGATGTAATCTGGAATACTGCAGTATTATTTGATCTTAATGGAAAAAATAAAATTGAAATTCTTAAGCGAATACAATCGAACTTCATGCCTGATATATTTTAGAAGAAATATGAAATTTACTCGCAAGATATTATCTTCATCATATCTATTCAATATCTTTGACGTACCTAATATTTAATAAGGGCGTGGTCTTTTTTGTGTTCTTTTTTGTACAAAGGTATCAATATTATGACTGAATACAGTGACATACTAAGCTCTATAGTACATTTTGCTGTGCCTGCAAGATCTCTAATAGTCAACATTTTCTTTCAAAATGTGTTTCCGAAATTTAATTACGTGAAGAAATTCTCGTTTTACCAATTTTATAAATTTCTAACGGGTTTTTTGAAGAATTTTGATGTTTTTTATATGTATTTTAGTTATTTTTATGATGAAGTGTTTACATCCCCTAAATTCCTGACAAGTTTTCTTTAATACTTTTATGTTTCGACTGAATTCAGTTTTAAAGTTTTCATGCTTTCAAATGTTTTCAAATTATACTGTGTTCAATTAGTAAACTCTATATCGTTTTTCAATGTTTTTATATACGTCTGTATTCAATTATTAAATTTTTTATGCATTTTTTATCAATGTTCTTTAGGAATTTACAAATTTTAATTTTAAATTTTTTTCGTTTCTAATTATTGAAAGTCAACTTTTAATATTCTAGTACGATTTGAAATGTTTCCAGGGTTTGCTGCTTACAGCCTTTGTTGTTTGTGTTCTTTTTATGTCGTCCATTTTTTTTATCCGAGTTTTAACTGTAGTGCGCATTTTCTATAATAAATAAAATAAATGAAACATTCGGCTGCTTAGGAAATCATAAGTTCTCAATACATATTTTTAGCTCGAATGCTGACGTCACTTACATCACAGACAGCTGCCAATTTTATTTCGCTTCACTTTACAGCACTAGATTTACAAAGAAAACTTCTATAGAGTCTGACATTAAGGACTAATACATTAATTAATAAAATTGAAAATTCTCGTCCCTTTTATCCAACACATAGCAGCATATCTAAATTAAAGAAAAGTTAAAGTTTAAAATGCTATGACTGAAATGCATTTATTTTACTCCCAGATTTTGATAATTCTTTCATATTAAATGAAAGTACTAATTTGCTCTTACCAGCACATATATTAATATCTATGCTATAAATATAAGAGATAAGATGCAGACTGCTAGCTCCATTTGAGAAGATATTTTTAAACTTTTAAATATAATATTCTTTTATGGAAGTGGTAAGAATAAGACATTTCAAACAACATCTGAATATTTTATCTGAAATGTCTCTACTTTATTCGAAATTATTTGCATCTTGCATTCACTATAATTCTACATTCAGGTCAATCCATTTATTCTAGATAACAAATATCAAGGGTTAAGAATTCGGAAAGGTATAAAGGTTTCCTTAAAAAATCTCAAATTTTTCAACATGTGTTTTGCTTATAACATGCATTTCCTTTCAAATTGCACGAAAATTACAGAATACTTGACAGAACGTGAAAGAAACATTGTATGAAATTTTAATTTTAAAAACTTCAATATTATGGGAAATGAGAGTTTTTATGGTAAATAATGTTTTACTGCGCATGCGCTAAATGTAGAGGACATTTTTTTTCATAACTTTAAACATATAAGTAGGCGAACTTATATAAACAATTCAGTTCATTACCAGTAGTATTCAGAGAGATATCGGCATTGACATTTGGTAAATTTCGATACGCTTTGAAAGAAGCTAAATTATAAGGGAACATGCGCAAATTGATAATTTTTAAGCTTGAATCTTCAAACATTGAATTCAATGAATGTTGAATATCCTGAATACTCATGTATACTTGTAAGTTAAATACTTAATTTAAATTTCAGTTCAATGATCACGTCATAACATAACCATTGATGAAAATTACATCTCGTTTTTAGATTTCTGTGCAATAGAATGGGTCTAATTCCATTTTCACCTTCATGCCCTTCTAGTGCCTCCCCATCCTAACTGCCTTCGAGACAAAATCTTTACTGTAAAATGTGTCTTTCGACGATAGTATGACTCATAGTAAAAACGATATTAATTGTTTTTCAGTAACTGCTCCTTCTGTGCCTTATATATTCTTTAATTTTTTTTAGTCATAAATTATAAATAAATGAGTTTATATATAGTTGTACTTATTATGATTAATAAAAATAAATAATAATAATATTTTTTCATTTGGAAGAGGAAAGTGAGAGAAAGAAAGGCTTTTGGCGGGGAATGATCCTACCGTTATATATTTAGTTATACAGAAAAGCGTAAGAAGTTTCGCTTCTGTCTTGCGTCCATTCTTCAGCACACCCGCTTTTTTTATACATGTTGTCTTTGTTTCAAAAATCTAGCATTACTTAGAGAAATCTGTAGCTCGATCTATCAACTGAAATGCCACTAAAATTGGTAATGAGGACACGGGGAAGAAAGGTTCTGTTAAAAAGATTAGTTCCGAAAAGTGCCGATGGGACGAATGTGGCGCTTTTATAATCGACATAACTGAGAATCAGAAAATTGTATAAAAAAGAAAAAATTTCAGTGAAAAACCTAATTTCCAAAACAGCAAATAAACTGCCCCTAACAGTTATTGAAATGATATAACAGTGCAACTTATTACGATATAAAACTTTTTTCATTTATTATATGATATAACACCTTATTCAATAAAATTACTTTTTCTGCGAGGAAATGTGATGACCCTGCAGTATGAATTAATGTGACCACCTTTCTCCTGGACCCCACATTGTAACTTATACATAATGTTCTCTCCGGATTTAACCACATGCGACTTTTTCCTGTGGGTTTATTTGAAAACCAAGGTCTATCTTTGTGGTGTCCCGACGTTGGCGACCTTAAAGGAATAGACAACATATTACAGCCAGTGGTGAGCATTTCTGGTGACTTATTACTTTCGGCCGTCGAGAATGTTTTGTACACGATGCAATGTGGGGTCTACAGGAAGGGACATTGAAAGGTTTGGTGCTATGACACACGGTTATTTCATATTTGTAACCCTTTGGGGCAGTTCATTTCCTGTATTAAAACGATTTTGTACTGAAATTTCTTATTATTATTCATTTGCTTAATTCTCAGTTGAGTAGATTACAACAGCGCCAATTTTCTCCAATTGGCGATTTTTGGAACTCAGTTTTTTTCAAAAAATGTATTTTCCCATGTCCTCATTAGCCCCCCCCCCACAACATTTGGGTGGCATTTCAGCTGATATATCGAGTAATAGATGGATCTCAGTTGCATCAGTTTCAGAAAAACCCCTGTATTTGGGAAAAATTTATTCACCTTTAAACCAAAAGCCGATATTAAAATTTAGGATTATGCGTCTGACATTATTATACCTTTACGGTCTGGAACTTCATTCTTCACATTTATGAACATCATTTGTAAGAAAAATTCATTTGTAGTTCGCAAACACATGGATTCAAAATTTTCTATTAAGTAATATAATTAAGAATAGGACATATAAACTTTAAATATTTTGCAGAAATTAGGACATTTCCTGTTTGATTGACAATTACTGGATAAATGCTGAATGAAATATTAGGAATAAAATTTTCTTTTAAATTAAAAAGTGTTGGTCGCCTATTGACATCCCTTACTTGATGTCAAGAATTTAATTAATTTTTAATAATTTATTACTTGAGTTAGTCACCATTTACTTTGAAGAGGTAAAAATGTAAGTGATGCAAATATGTAACAGTGCACAGATCAGGGTTAAGCTAAATGAAAAATAATTCATATTTTCTAGGCTGGCATCCATTCAATATAACTTTTACAAGTAACATGGTGGAAAATTCATCCATAAATTCCGTGAAATTTATCCCCATTCATATTTTCCCCCATACTTATATATAAAATTTAAGATTTATTTCAAATCTATCTAATAATAAATTAGGTTTGGAAATAAAATAAATGCTGAATATATATTATAGAAATACCTTTTAAAGAGAATATCAGAAATTAAAATTTATAAAACTAGCGTTGCAGAGACTATGCGCACTGAGGTTCAAACCTATGTCAATAGGGTTTCTAACACGACGTTCACCCGATCAAGCTACGTATGCACGTGTGTCGTCCGGTATATTTAAATGACATCTATAGTTTGCTCAAAATTTAAAAGCAATTAATTCAACGGAAAGGAATTTACTAAAAAATTGCATTTTGTTAATATAGTTAATAACAGACTTAACAGCAATGGATCTTTGATAACTGCAAAGGGTTGTTTAACTCTCTGAAAGCCACATTGCTTTGAAATCTACTTCTTTTAAAACCCAGAACGGCCGAACACGGAAATGGAAGTAGGGAAACATTTCCCTCTCCCTTCTGGTAAGCAAGAGGTCATTTGCGTCGTGGGGGGTTCTTTTACCGTCTCCTTTATCGTATCCAAACCCTTGCTGACTTAATAGGTGTCGTTTACAAATTGTGATAAAACTATATATTTTCAGTAAAATATTTTCAAAAAGCTTTATTTTTTACTGCTGTATATGATTATAACAGTAAGAGACAAATTTGATGCGAAAACATGATATTAGATTTTAATGAGTATGAAGGTACCATTTTAAAATCATTGCTGCGTCAGAAAAATTTGATCATTTAAGAGTTGTATTTTTTATTTCAAGAATATACTCATCTAGATAACTCACTGTAAGCAAGTAATATATTAAATTTATTAAAACATAAAATAATTTTGATTTAAATTATAAAGGAATTTATTTCCAGAGCAATTGCTCAGATTTATTTATAAGTATCTAAAAGAGAAAAAAAAAGTTGGAAACTATCATTAAGATAAACGTATAAAAAGCAAAATTATTTCCAGAGTAAATAAATCAAAATTTGCTAAAAATTACAGAATTTAAAATTACAAAGCAAACAAAAGAGGCGACACCGGACAGAGAATATTTGCTTGGGCATGATATTCTCTTTTTAGGTGAAACTCACTATTCATAAATATTGTTGGTATACTGCTAAAAGTAACGAAGTCAAAACCTGTCCTTTTCCTTACAAATACCTTTTGAAGGCGCACGATTGTTATTAAACACAAAATGTAATTACTACGAAGAAAAGAAAAATGTCGAATTTTAATGAATGTAACAATTAAGCCCTGGGTATTCTAATCAACGGGAAGTTTTAATTGCATTATTGTTTTAAAAATTACATTTTCTGACTTAAACAGCACTCTGAATACATAATATCTGCCAATAATCAAATGATATGTAAGATTTTTTTGAATTACGAATATTTAATTCATTCCATTTATAATTAAGACGGTTTAAAGTATTGGTAGGAAAAAGATTTAGCTTTGGAAAATACTTTATATTGTTACAAACACAATTTACTAAAAAAATCAATGGATTTTATATTTTATCAGTAAGACATTTTAAAGTACGAATATTTAAGTCATTGTAATAAGACTTTAAAATACCGTTTGGAAAAAGAAATATCTTTAATAAATCTTTATTTTTTTAAAAAATCAGCACATTTTGTTTACATACTTTCCGATATTGGTTTTATAATAATATACATTAAAAAAATTTCCACTATGAAATTCATGAAAACTAAATAGAATTCATCAACATCAGCAAACGATATTTTGTTAATTTATTCCTGATATAAAACTTTCCAATATTCAGGTATTTGAGCAGTTAGAAAGCAGAAAGAGTAACGTAAATTAAGCATCTGCCCTCGAACACTTACTGGAGACATCAATCAAGAGTGACAGTGGGAGGGGAAACTGCCATTGTTAAAAAGATTAGATTGCTCCGCACCGTTTAACTACCCTTTTGAATAGGGGAAGGAAACAAGCATGCTGCAATTCGGCCGCTCGGCCGTTTGTTTGGCAGTTTGCATGACGGGCCGGTAAAGAGGGTTAATATTTCTTGATTATGATTAAAAGATTTTTTACTGTATGAAGCTCATTTGGATTGGGTGACATTATATCAGGTTGAGTAAAAAGTCTTCCGCCAAGGGGAGATACAGTGGCGGACTGGCGAGGTTGCCAGCTTGCCCGATGGCAAGTGGGCCCCCTTGAACAAAAGACGATTTTGGCCCCCAGGAAGTGTGGGGGAGAAAAAAGAACTCTTTATCTATAGTAAGCTTTTCTAAATCAAACAAATAAAATAGCCCTTCGTTGCGGACTTATTGCCGTCACAATTCGACAGGCCCAACCGGGTGGTCAAATACCGATCCAAGACGCAAAAGCAATTACAACTGCCCGTAGGAACTGTGCTGCCCACTTCCTTTGACCTTCGGATCATTTACAGATGTTTCCCTAGAATGTTGCAGCCATCGCACAAACCCTCGGGCTATTGGAACCACGGCCATACTTCTCTGGTCCTGTATTGGAACAGGGTACTTCTTCTGTTGGAAGTCGAGCCGCAATACTCATTAAGAGTTTTTGTTGGTTTCGGAAGCCCCGGAAGGACGGAAAGAATTGCATCCCTTTGTGCAGAAAGAGTGCGGTTCTTGTGAGATATGGCTTTAAAAGGCTCTTTTCTTCTTTCTTTTTTGTAGTTTCATTTTCTTTCAGCATTTGAGATAAATTTTTATGCAGTATGTTTTTGTGTCTAATGAAACTAATGACATAAGTCTTTACATTCAACTGTTGAAAAAGTCTAAAAAACACAAGATTCAATTAAGATTATAATTACGCAAAATTAAAAAAAATAATCTACAATTATTGCGCATTGTTAAGATTATTATAAAGTGAAAATTTAACTTCATCATATCAAATAAATGAATTACATAATCTCCAGGAAGATTATCTTTTCTTAAATGGAAAGATGAGCTTAATGCCATTGCTAAAAAGTAAATTTATTAAAATAACATAGACAATCTATCAAAAACTAAATTTATTTGAAGTAACGAAGAAAGAAACTTTACTTAAAGGGGGAAAAAACTGGCGAAACAATGAAAATAGACTGCATTTTTATTAATACAACAAAAAGTAGTTTTTTACATTATAAGGATGTATTTTGTACAAATATATAGATTTACTCGATCTTTATGAAATTTGGCATATATGCTCTTCAAAAAAAGATGAAAATAATTGTCAACTTTTTAAAGTTCAAAAGTAAATTAAAATTTCAGTTACTTGAAAATTAAACAATATTTTGGCGTTTTTCCGCAATATTTTTAAACAATACTATCAACAAAATGATTTTTGAATTCCTTATAATTCAAAAATTTCTTTTTAATGATACCTGTTTAATAACAAATTACTGAAACATTACCAGCACAAATTACTAAACTCTAAATCATCCAAAGAAGTTTGTTTTAAAGGTTCCCCTGTTTCAACAGATGCCCTACTAATGGTCAGCATTTCTCCTTCATACTTTGTCGCTAAAACCGTATACGAACTATTTAACTTCCGGAATTTAAAATAAAATAACTTTAATCAAAATTTCGTTATTTTAAACGTAGAAAATTAAGGGGTGTTAAAAGTTGTTTATTTTAAAGACACAGAAAAATTAAATATATAATAAAAAATTAAATTAAATACATAATTATTAAATATATAAATTTGAATTAATGTAATTAAATATAAACAAAATTAAAAATTATATATATATATATTTATATCTTATGATTGTAGATCTATTTTCAGACGCAGTCCGCCACTGGGGAGATACCTCCGCGCAAACAGCTGTCATTTCTATGGCTGTTAGCCTTTCTACAAACAGAAATAAATCTGAGCTGAAATTTCATTACTGGTTATATATTGTTTCCAAAAAATTAAATGACATTCATGGGAAGATCTAACCAGATAATAGAAATCAAAAGCGTCTCAAAATAATGAAGATTCTTGCAAAGTTTCATTAAATTCACTAAGGTAATATTAAATTTTAATTATTCACTAAGGACGTGATTATCAGAAATGTTATTTAATAATATAAATAGTAATTGAAATTAATTATTAAAACTATCATCAATATAATTAATTATAATTATTCATCAAAAATATTTCTTAAAATTAATGTCAATATAATTAATTAACTAATTAAAATTATAATATTAATTATGATTCATAATTATATTGAAATACAAGTTTAGTAATAAAGATTATTGCAGTAATTATGGGCAATAAATCCATTTCCGTTTCGGACTGGGAACGAATCCCGATCCGATTCCACGAAAGGAACGGATCTGACCAATCACTAATTCAGTTAACTTTCAACTTGTGATAATTAACCCATGTCATATGACAATACTAATAATTTGTTTTTACCAGCTCAGATATAAAAGTCCAAGCTGTACATAAATGGAGGAACGTCTAAGCGTCAAATACAATTGAAAATCCTTTTCAAAAATATAAATAAAAAATATTTTTAAGAAAATAGTGGTTGTTTCATTGAATCGGAAATGTCTCAACATTATACAAAATAATTTGCATCTTTTAATAACTAAAATTTTGCATTTAGCTCTGGATTCTAGCTGACAAATATTAAGAATTTAAGAAGGTAATATAAGATATTGAAGTGTTCAGTTGGGAATCATTTCCCTCTTTAAATTCTTTTAATGATAAGAAATTACCATAATATATTGATATTAGATTAAAAGAGGAGGAAAAGTTTTCTCAAAGATAATAAAATCGTAATACAATTTAGCTATTTAGATGGACTTTTCTACTGTATTAGTGTCTTGGATTAATTTATCACAAAAGTTACAAATTGCTGCAATCTAAATTTAAAAAAGAATTTTCTTTTAAGGCTTCCTCGCTTTTATTGCACATTACGTATAAAAATATTAAACACTTTATTATTATTTTTTCCACCGTAACACTTCATTTCTGAAACCGTTTTCAGAAATTTAAGTTTTTAGAATTTAAAATAAAAAAAACATAAATCACATTTTCGATGTTGATGAAATAGATTAATTCGAAATTAATATTATCCCTTCCGACGAAAAAATTATTCATTTAAATTCGTTTTTAGTCATGAGGCATACATTGGTGGATCCATGCTTGATATGTATCTTTAAAAATTACCAATATATTGTTTTATTTTTATCTCTTTTAATTAAATTGTCCTTACCGAACTGCAATCTGTTTCGTAGCAGAATGGAATGCAGAATGTTGTCATAATGAATATTTTCTAAGTATGTTTGCCTTCCATTCGAAGCGTTAAAAAAACTATATTTAAACAAAAATTATATTAGATACAGATAAGCAAACAATTTTGATTTTTAATCTAAGGTTGTGTCAGTCTCATTTGGGTTAAAGTGATAGCTGTAAACCATGAGAATGAGCAGATAGGACATTTCAAAAAGACTACTTCCGAATGTATTCATCCAGAGGATTCAAGGTTCGAAACCCGATTAAACTGAAAATCCGCCGTGAAAGGGGCCTATTACGTTTTAAATCATAAGTAGTGGCCACGCGTCCTCCCCCTGGTGTGGTGCTCAGATGCCATTCTCGTCCACTGATCGCGGACTGTCCCAGAATCGCCCTTCTGTTGCTTCAGAAGGGAAAGTTTATATAAATAAACTAAACTAAACCTAATTCTTATCCTTTGTCTTTGTAATGAAGAATTCATCTAAAATCATGGATGCATTTCTCATGCCCTGAGCGTATGGGCCCATTGTTAATAACAATCGAATTATAATTGAAAAATATTTAATTACACTACTCTGCAAGAAAGTTTGGAATATTCACTGTACAAAGTTGCCGCTCTGAATAACTCCCAAGCTTCGTGTTTTGCGCAGTAAATATCCTGTTTTGACACGTTTTAAAGTTCGTTCATTGCTTTCATCAATGTAGTCGTGTATCGTTACCATCCCTCAGTACATGTATCACGATCGGAAAGTCAACTGTGCGGTGTTCTAGGCGGTGCTTCTGTGCTCCCAAGTTGTTTAAATTTTGTTAAGCGATCCAATTTTTTTTTCTCCTCTGGCTTTGTAAAAGTGAATTATAGTACGTGAGTGTAAGTTGTTATTAATACCAAGCATTGATTTACTGTTTCATTTTATTATGTCACGCGAGTGTAAAAATCATCCCGATAGCTTCTTCCATGTTTGAGGTGATTTGACTTTAAAAGCGTACCAAAAGCTCCTTTCTCTGTTTCTTAAAACTGCTTATCATTTTTGCTTTGATTGCCAAGTTGGCGATTAGGACAAGGATTGGGCTCCAAAGTTGTTCTGCTCTACTTGTTACAATAGCTTGAGCAAATGGTTCAAAGGCAGCCGTAAATCAATGCCTTTTGCTTGGCCCATGGTTTGGCGCCAACCTCGCTATCATCTCACAGATGGTTACTTTTGTATGACTTCCACTGTCGGGTTCTCTAGCAAAAGTAAGCACACATTTCAGTATTCTAATATCCCTTCATCTGTAAGAAATGGCCTCGCCGAGAAACTTTTACTCCCGGTCAGAAAAATATCGTTCACGATCCTCTCGTCCCGAAGGAAAATATTTACTTGCCGCCTTTGTACATTAAACTCGGATTGTTCAAACAGTTTGTGAAAGCAATGGATAAGACAGGTGATGGATTTAACTTTTTGAAAACTAAATTTCCTCGTCTTTGTGAGGCTAAAATCAAGGAAGGAATTTTCGTGGGCCCCCAGAATAGACAACATTTTACAGATTCAAAGTTTATGAAAAACCTGAGTCGCAAAGAAAAACGAGCATGTCTTGCATTCAAAAACGTTTGTGTAATCCTTTTGGGTAAGAAAAAAAGGGATGATTATGTCGCTCATGTCGAGGAATTGCTGTCAGCGTACAAGGCTATGTGGTGGAACATGTCGCTAGAAGTGCATTTCCTTCACTCACAATGTTGTACAGTGAATCTTCCGAGCATTCTTGTGAGAGCTCATGGACCTCTCCTCCTCACCCGCTTTTAGCCAAAATTTTTGGTATATATTTTTATTATTTGAGGTGTTTGGGTGAGGAAAAGGGAGGGGGCTGGAAGCTTGAATATGTAGAAATTAAGTGAAAAAATTGCGGATGAAAACCCAGAATAACCGATTATTTTTATTGATTTTTTTACATTTAAGGGGGCAAATCCCCTCAAATCTCCCCCTTTCTAGAAATGTTCATATTTTGGAACTTTTCCCCTCTATAGGCCCTCAGAAGACATTTAACGGTTAAAATAACCCTTTCCCCCCTCCAAATCAACTTCATGGTCATACAATTACCGAACAGTGATAAAAATAGGGGGGGGGGGGGCGTCCCGAGAAAACAGTGGGTAATGGGGCAAAATGGGAGTCATATTTCAATTTAGGAGGTCATTTTACATAAGAATCAACAGGAATGGTATCAGCGCTCGTATTTTTTTTTGTAGAGCAGAATTATCCATGATCCTTTGCCTTCATGTTTACGTACATTTAATTGAGCTATCAGCCCATTAATTGTGTTTGGGGCGGTTTCCTGTGTGATGCAGTCTACTGTGCTCGCTTTCGTCCTTTTACTCAAGATTTTCAATTTTTTTGGCGGCGGATACTAATAGGCTTGCATCAATTTAAATAAATATATATATATATATATATATATATTAAATTTTGCATTTTTTAGACAGCACTGCGTTTTTTTTAATGATAATTAACCTGATGAAGAAGAAACCGGGCATATAAAATGAATCTATTATCACAAAGACTATGTTTTAATGAGGGTTGTCTCCTTCATTATACTCTCCTCCTCTATTTACCTGCGCCGGAATGAAGTATGGGACTCACCCCGAACAGCCTTCCTAATTGCCTTAAGTGGCCGGGAGGGGACGAAGAACCAGCAGGATTTATAAAAGATTTTTTAAGTTACATACTGCACATTAATCAAAGGTGGACAATATGTTCATCGAGTTATTCTTAGTAAATTCAGTCGCTCAACCAGCCGACGGAAAGACTTCTCGGGATGGGAGAATTATTAATAAAGGGGCAAAGTACAATCTAAAAAACCATCCAAGAGTGCAAAACCTACATTTGATCTCATTTTGAAAATGCGAACAGAAAAACACATATTGAAAGAAAATGTATATGAGGTGCGTAAGTTTGGAAAGGACGATTCCAATTCAGGTATCGACCGCGTCATCTGACCGCGAGGTTACGAATTACGAGGTTCCTTCCAATGAAACGCTCCTGCTGCTCCAAAACACGACGTTAATATATTTTAACTAAACATTTTCTATATAAACATTCACAACTTTAAATTCAAAGGCACTCTGCGGCGAAAAGAAAGTAAGGTTTATCCTATTACCGCCTCAACCAAAAGAAATAAATTATTTTCGATTTTAGATTAAAAATGAAAAAGACATTCTTAAACATTTTTTCAGAAATGTATAAATTATTAATCACATGCAGAACGTAATACTAGCGCAATTTTTTTGCATGCAATCTTAATATGTATGAGGAAAACAAAATACTATTTATCCGAAATTTATAAAAAAAAAAGCTGCAAAAAAATTTACGGAGAAATATAAAGCGAGAAAAATTTCTTGAAAGCAAAAGAAAGTGAAAATTAAGTACAATAAAACGAGTACAAAAAAAAATAAATGCGACAGCACATAAATAGTTCTGTTAACATGATGATGGGTTTAGGCTGACATTCTTCCTGTTTATCTTATGATGCAAAATCATTACGCACCTAATGCAAAGCTCTGCAAGACAGACCGTTGAAACTAGAGCTTCCAAATTTGTCACCTGGAGGTAAGAATTTTCTTACATTTATTAATATAATATTTAACATAATTTGGAGATTAGGAATGTGCACCTAAGAGCGATTTTCTGTTTTAAATTTTAATTAGAATTTTAGTTAATAAATAAATACAGAAAATTTTGATGTTAATTTAAATAAAGTTTTCAACATTAATTTTATTCACATTTTGAAATTATGTTTTTATTGTTATAATGAAATTCAAACTAATTTTATTGTTTTACTAGATACTTTGATCACGTGATTTTTCCGATGTGAAAGTAGAAACTAACTGATAAAACTGAAATACGACTCTGAGGAAAGGGAGACAGAATCCCTCACAAAACCGAAAACCATAAATTGTAGATGCGTGAAGGAGGGGGAGAACTGAAATCGGAGGAACCGTTTTGAACGCGAAAGGTGGACTATGCGAAGATCGCAGTGTCTGGTAGTGCGGCTTGGAGCACCTGTGAATGAGCCACCGAAATGAATGGGCTGAAAATTTGCACCGTCTGGAGCGAAGCGCTTCAAATGGGTTGGAACGGTGTCTTCGTGAATATCCAGATTTACACAAGTCACATTTTGCTGCAAATGGTCCTATGTATAATATTCAGTTCCTTCAAATCCCACCACCATTTCTTTAGATGTTGCATTCGCAGGTAGGCCTTTGTGATACGATTACGACATTTTATCTAACATTTTAACTTAACCTTCTTAAAATAGCACTTGCGTCAAAATATAGCTATAAAACATTTTAAGTAAAATAAAAATTCAAACAATTGTTTCTATTTCGCATTCGTTGAATACTTCTTAAATAAATCAGTTTATTTGTTGAATATTATTTCACGCAACTTTCGTCAGAGATGATTAAGAAATTACCGAAATTTAATTTTTGTAGCACCAATGCATTTTTACCATGTTAATTCAGAATTTAGTATGACACTAAGGTATTTTTCTTGATGAAATCATGTGATTATTTGATAGTTAATATGTACAATCGATTTGTGTTCCCCTCCCACCAGATCTGGGAATAAGGTTAAGTTAATTGACTTTAATGTCAGTTGCAGCTCTTGAGCTCAGAAACGAGGAGGGCTGCAAAAAGAATGAGTATCAAGAGAATGCAATTTTAAAAGCTAATTTATCTCTAAGTAGGTCAATTTTTCTAATTCCAAATTGAGATGTGAAAATTCCTTCTTTTCAAACAAAGTAAATAACCAGCATAAGACATTTTCTATTAGTTTTACTAAAAAAAATTGAAGTGAATGTTGATGTGATGGTGACATCAAATAATAAAAATAGAAATCTATATGTGATCAATTCTATATGTGAAATTTTTTTAAGGTTTCAGCGGTGAAATCTAAAAGATTAATAGATAATAATGTGTTTAATACGTGAGTATGGCTTGTGAGGAAAAAGGAGGAAGCTTTTAAAAAATTATTTTATAATTTCTATTTTAGAAATTTGCATCTTTATCACGAAAACTTGTTACCCAATAACTGAATAATGTCACCATTTTATAAAAATTATAACATTTTTCTTACTCTTTTGATCTAATATCAATATATTCGAGTGGTACTTACATCTGTTGAAAAGAGTCAGTTGACTTCCAAACGAATACATGAAATCTTATGCTACCTTTCTTAACCTTGACATTAGTTAGCTAAAATAACGGGATTAACCTGAATGTAGAATTATAACGAATGTAAGGTGAAAAGAATTTAGAGTAATGTAGGGACATTTCTCAATAAATATTCATGCGTGGTTATAGCATTTTATCACTATTCTAATAGGAATATATATTATTTAAACTTTTAAAAATATTTCCGATTAACTTTTCAAGTTTCGTTTTCAATTCTTTTATTTAAAGCATGGATTTTGTTATCTGTGCTGGTAAAAACAAATTACCACTTTCATTAGGTATAGATGAACTATCAAAATCTGAATAAAACGGAATGCCAGTTCGACACAGCACTTTTAATATTTAACTTAAATTTCGCTTGATTTAAATGTGCTGATATGAGGTGGGAAAAAAGGAATGTGGAATTTTTATTTTATTAATTCATTATTTAGTCTTTCAACCCACACTCAAATGAAAACTTTTTGTATTTTCAGACGGTCAGCTCCAGTACTTGTACATTTCAATGATATCTAATGCATTCTGTTACAGGTAAAAATTGAATCGTTGTCGAAAGCGACTTTCTGAAACCGAATTGTCCTGGATTTAATACTCTATGATGGCCAATATATTCATAAAGCTGATAAAGAACGTAGTTTTCAGTTAATTTTATTTTAGTACATTAAGGTTGGTGGATAATTCATTGTATTGGTGAGATTCTACTCAGATTTTACAATGAGAACTAGCACCGAGTCTTCCAACAATCCATTGAATGAATTAGGTCGAATATTCAGTTACAGATTTCTATTGTCCATATATAAATCCTATTGCAGGTTTTTTTAGCTTTTGTTAGTGTTCTCATCTATTAGAACAAGTTGGTTAATGTGACTCATGGCCTCGAGAGGTCTTACTCTCCAGTACTGATATTAATGGACTGGGTCTTTTTTGGCTCCTGTGGTGTTCCTTTATTCTGTGGTGTCTTGTGCAGGGAAAGCGTGAAGAGAAAGGACGAATTTTTTAAAACTATGTTCGTGTGAAAACTGCGTTGAGATGGAAATTGTTGTTGTTTAACTTCATCGATCGCGCCGGTGTTTGCTGGACTACTGTGGGGGAAGGAGATTTGTTTTTATCTTGCCAGTATTGATGTTTATATATTTATTTATAAATGTATATTATGTATTACGTATTTATAAAATTCAGGAGATAATATATTTTGAAGTATAAATAATGAAAAATAAAACAAATAATAATAAATGGACTGATTCTAAGAGAAGGACGCAGGATATTAAAACTAAAAGACTAGAATTAAAGCAAGATAATTCCAGGTCTTCTGATTTTTGTGTTTCGCGAATGCTTTTCAATTTGTGCTATTGATTATTTGTCTGTGAAGTCTTGTTTATCGAAGAAACTTTTGGCGATTCGCATCATAAATTGTATCAGGGTTGAGATTTTGATGACGTTAAAAATGTCTTCTTTACGCATATGCCAGATGGCTATGGAAATTTGTTTTAATATGCTTTTTTCCAATATTTGAATAATTTTTAAGTTTGATATGGCAGCAAAGCCCCAAACATGGCAGGCATAAATTAATACTGGACGCAATATAGAAATATAAACGAGCAACTTATTATTATTTCTTAAGTACTTATTATTTCTTGAGGTAGCAAGGAATTTGGATTTCATTGAAGGTTTTTCTTCCAAGTTAGGATAGAGTCCAATGGGACACAAGCACCCCGTTAATATAGTTTGGGACACCAGCATATTATATTTGTACACAATGTTTCGAGACAATATATATACATGTTAAATAACAAAAACACATAAACAAATTCAAAAATTACAAATATAAAATAAACATACGAAATACCATCCACCGGAGTAAGGAGGTAAATATCTTCATGTTTCCGATTTACTGTATAACGTTATGTAGTGAATATCTGGAGTGTACCATGATAGTTCAGATACACATGTTAATGATTGCACCTAATTTCATCCGCTCAGCACAGCCTGTTGCACGCTACATCAAAAGGTAATGTTGACAAACGCACTCCTGCTGGTGTGGTACTTATGCTTGGGGAGGGCGTGCCAGCTCCGGTGATCGCTCTCTTCTTCATTTGACCGCTATACAAAATTAAAAGATCAACCTCAAAATATCCCCTGAGTTACTTAAGAATGGGTCGTTAATATAATTTAACTAAAAAAGCAGACATGTCGCGATGGAAGAAAAATTTGTACCTTATCCCTTGATTGATGCACATAACATGAATCCTGACTCAACTGGTCGGGAATTGTTGGAACGTTCAAACGCTGGTCAAGTCGTTTTGTTACTTGTCATGACTCACTACGTTTGACTATGTGTGTCATTCCTTTGTTCAGACCGTTGAGATCCATTTTGAAATGTCGATATGCAACAATAGATGAGATAGAATAATTTAGCCCCGAGTCTAACGTGCGATACCAAAACAGGATTCCCAGAGCAGTTCTAACAATGCAAGACATGCTGGGAGAGGTGTTTACGTAGAGAATGTTTAGTTTAGTTGCGTTATAGTTGTCTTTTGAAACAGCCCGAGAGCTAATCTGCGACGAACTTCGTTATCTTATACCATATTCAGATGACGCACGACACCTGAGGTAGTATCCTGCTCTCCAAGCTTTCGTAACACACTGGCGCGGTATATAGAGGAGGAGAGTACAATGAAGGAGATAAGCCTCATTAAAATACAGTCTTAGGGGTAATGGATTTATTTTAAAAGTCATATTTCTTCCTCATCAGATTATATATCATTAAAAGAACGGAGTTTTCTATAAAAAAAATTATTTCAAAATCTTTAAAGGATAAGGGTATTATAATACATGAATTTCATACACGTCTATTCGTATCCGCGCCAACCAAAAAATGAAAATCCCGAGTGAAAACATGAAAGCAAGAAATGTTAATTGCATCACAGAGATATCTACCTGAAACAAAATTATTGACAATTAGCTAAATTCAGTAATGTAAACATAAAGGAAATGATTAATTAAATATTTATTTTTTATTAATCAGTTGTATTAGCAATGGTTTCACTCACCTGGTGAATTAATAAAGCATCCATGACTCCTTAAATGTTAGACGAATGAGTCATTTTCAAATACTTTTGATAAAATATTGAAGGGCTAAAATTTTCTATGCTTGAACACATTCTGTTAAGTTTAGTTCACTTAAATTGAAATTCCGTTATCAAGCAACACGAGGGTTTTTTTGGGACGGACCTTATAATTTTGAACAGTGGTCAGATGACAAGGACGAAACCTGAGCGCTCACACTCCTCTTGAACATTCCACACCACACTAGAGGGAGAACGTTTTTTAATTCATTTAATAACCAGCTGACTCATCCTTAAGGTTTGCGAGACAACATTTGTCTAATACGTATAATTTAATGTGCAACAGACCCCAAACATGGAGGATCTTCAGTGGACTCGGTATCGTACCTGGAACAATCTGGCTGACCGCATTCGGAAGAAGTCGTATTAAAATTACCTGTCGGCCCATTCACTTGGTTTCCAGCTGTCAGTTTAACCCAAGTGAGACTGGTACGATTTCAGATTAAAAAATTTCATGTTTCCCAACTTTATCCAATATAATTATTTTTTAATTTTAGTTACTTTTATGTTTAAATGTGAAACAACTTTCTATGAAGATTTTTATTATGACCCCGTTCTTCGGTTCACCTCGTGCGAAATAAGCTGCTATTATGTCGGTATGGGAAGTGAAATTAATTGAGATCAATCTAGAACAATAAATTGGTAATTTTTAAATATGCATATCAATACTGGATCCACTAGTGTACAACTAAAAATCTAAAACCAAATCTATATGAAGAAATTTTTCATCCGCAGGATAATATTAATTTCAGATTAATCTAGTTTATAAAATCGAAAATATGATTTAAGTAATTTGATATTAAATTCTATAATTTAACGTTTCTCTATAATGTTTCAGCTGTAAAGCGTAAGAGAGGAACACCTAATAAAGTTATATTAGCAGAGCATGTGCAGTGAAAGCGATGAAGCTTTGAAAGAAAACACTTTTTTAATTCGGATTTTAGCAATTTGTATCTTTGTCAAGAAATAGACCAAGGCACTACAAGTCATTCTCACTAACGTAATAATATCTTGATTTTAATTATTTTCGTAAAACGTTTGCATCCTCTTTAAATTTAGTATCAATATATTCAAGTTTTACTTACATCTAATTAAAAGAGTATTAAAAGTCAGATGATTTCGAAATGAAATCTTAAATGTCCCAGATGACCTTCCTTAAGTCTTGATATTTATAAGCTAAAATAGATGGAAATCTGAATGCAGATTTATAGTCAATGCAAGGTGTAAATGATCTCGAATAATGTAAAGACATTTCAGATCAAAATTCTTCACATGAACTATTCAGAATTGTAGTTTACTACCACTATTTTTATTCACGGATTCCCTATTTAAAATTTTTAAAACATCAGACAACAGAAATGAGGTGATATGAAAATGTTTCTATTATTTATAGCTTGGATTTTGATATCTGAGCTGGTGAAAACAAATTAGTTTTGTGAATTGATATGGAAGGATTAACAGAAAAATGCGTGTCCGACATAGCATTTTTAACTTTTACTTTAAATTTTCTTTCATTTGAATATGCTGCTACGAGGTGGACAAGAGGAATTAATATTTTATTAATTTATGTATCAGTCCGTAAACTGAGTCTCCATCGAAGGCTTTTTGTATGTCCAGAAAGACAGCAGTGATTCTTTTACGCTTCAATGAACTCAGATGGGATAAAGTCAGCATCGTTCCACAGAGAAAATGGAGCATTTGATGCAACTTCAAAACTACTCTTACGAAAAGGATGGAATATTGCATGGACTTAAAAAAATATTATTTTGCATCGATAACTGATAAAATTTATAAGGGCTGCCATTTACAAATTTTTAAGCATCAAATTAAATAAAATATTTCATGAAATGAAAATTGTTTTCAAATGAAAAGAATAAGAATATAATTTAAATAATTCTTCATACTATCGAAACAAAAAAAAATACTACGGCAATAACAATATCTATAAAAATTTCAAGATATCAAAAAAAATTTAAAATTTTACAATAACATTAGACTTAAAATTATATTTTCCCATGATTTCGAAAAAATTAGAGCTAGAATTTTTAAACTTGATGTTCAAGCATAAAGTTTTAAGCAGTTTTGAAAATCTTTCACAAATCTGTGTGTTGCCAATGCAAATTTTTAATTTAATTCAATTTTAAATAACTCGACGATCCCTTATGAAATATTTTGGCATGGAATCTTTTATTTCACTTTATTTCCTGAAAAAGGGTACCTTTTGTTTTAATACAAGCTAAACGGCGTTTAATGCGGTTTTTTTCCCGCGATAAAATATGCGTAATTTGTGTCTATTCTATAATCTAAATATAAGAAAAAATATTCATCATGTTCTTCTTTAAAGAATACATTGAATATGCTGAGTAAACAAAAGGTTTTTCCTCATTGTTAAGACACATAACTTTTTAGTCGTAAATGCTAGAGTAAACCGTTTGAATCACTCCATACTGAGGAAAAAGAAAATTAGAGCCTCTAGTGCGTAACATGGTGGATGGATAATGTTGAAGACTTGATAGGTGTGTTTTGCCTTCATCTCGATTGATTGTATCAACCGTTGCCTTCTGTGAGTTACAATTTTTACAAAATGCTATTACAGACACTGTAGAAATGCATCTAGTATTATATAACAGGAATGTTTAAAAACGCAGGAACTATCCGTGCTAATTCTTCTTCAATAGCCTTTTAGTTTGTTTCTATGTTAACAGTGGAAAAAGCACGTGACTGAAGGATTTGTTTAAATAATAAAATTGGTTTTAATTCCATTATAAAAATGAAAGTGTTATTAAAAATTGCGCTTAAAAATTTTGGAAAGGTTATTAAAATTAACATCAAATTTTAATGTATTTTTTTGTAACTAAAATTCTAATTAAAATTTGAAATATTGAATCACTCTAAGGAGGAAAATATTTTAAATATCATATTTACCCATACAAAGTATACTGATATTATATTAACTCATCCAAAGTATATTTAATATATTAATGTATGTAGTCAAATTCGTTCCCTGCAAGTAGCAAATTTCGTCAATCTTTGTTTAACCATCTGCCGTGCAAAGCGTTGCATTTGCTGCGCAAACATTTTTACATCATAAAATAAACAGAAGGAATACCAGCCTAAAACCATCATCATGTTGATAGAAGTATTTATGAACGGACGAATTAATTCTTTTCCTTCTTGTTTCAGCATATTTCATTTTTACATGTATTTGCATTAAAGGTAGTTTTATCACTTACTTTTTCGTTATTTCTTGAGTACTTTCTTATTTTGGACAAATTTTATTTTCTTCTCGGCATATATATTACGAATGTTTGGAAAAGAAATCACTTGCATTACATTTTATATGTGATTAATCTTTCTTACATTTCTGAAAAATTGTTTCAGAATTTCTTTTTGGTTTCTAAATCTATAATTAAAAATAATTTACTTCCATTATGTTAGGCAGGTAATAAGCTAAATTACGAATCCTCTAAATTTCCCGTTGTATATTTAAATTAAAACCTTTTTATAAACCTTGATATTTGTTAGCTAGTATAAATTTCTCGTCCTGAATGCTGAATTATAGTTAACGGAAGATGTGAAAGATTTGGAATAATAAGACATTTTAAAATAAAATATTTTGGATCAAAAATTCAAACGTGTTTATAAAATTGTGACCACTATATTAAGACAAAACTTTTCTCTTTACACATTTTTAAATTTTCCGTGTAATTTTTTTTTTTAGAAATTCACTTTTTCTTTTATTTATAGCATAGAATTTAATGTCTGTGCTGGTGGAAACAAATAAGATCTGTCATTTAATATGAATGCATTAGTCGTCTTTCAACCCAGACTCTATCGATGGTTTTTCTACATCGAAGAAGACCGCACGAGTAATTTTCCCTTCAATGAACTCTGATATGATGAATTGTATTACTTGTAAAAATTGATTCGTTGTCGAAAATAATTTTCTGAAACTGAATCGTCCAGAATTTAGTACACTATGATTGACAATATATTCATTAACCTGATCAAGATAAGTTTTCAGTTAATTTCGTTTCATTAAATTAATGTAGAGAAAAGAGAGACTGGTCCATAATTTACTGGTTTGGTATTCTGTTAAATATTAAAATTTTCTGTTTATAGTTGTTCCTGAGAGAGGTTTTCGCCTTTTTGTGAATTTTCTCATCTTTTACAACATTTTGGTTAATGGAGGCCTCGAAGGCCTGAGGTTCTAATCTCCAGTAATGATGCTGTTGGACTGGGATTATTTGTCTCCTGAAAGTTTATTTCTTCTGTGATGGTTGGTGCAGGAAAGTCTGTAGAGGCAGGTGGTAAAGGCCTATTAATTACAAAAGTTTTAATATCAAAAATTACTTGAAGCAATTTAAATTAATTGTATAGGTTCATTTTAAATTTATTTTTAGTCCTCAATATTTGTTTTTCTTTATTTATAATCTTCTTTCCATATCCCAAAATTTTCTGATTCTGAAATTCACTGTAACTTTAAACTGGATTTAAATAGTGAGATTGTGGAGAAAACGCCGTCCATATATCAAAATTACAAAATCATACTTAGTGGATTATAAAACGTTCTTCCACTAAGTATGATTTGTAATTTCCAGTTGTATATTTATATTAAAAAACATCGTCTAATGACTCTATAATAAACAAAAATGTTTATTTCGGCAAGAATTAACCAGACGTCGGGCGTAATACAAATGCTAAAACGTTCGGGCGCAACTGATGCGTGAGATTAAAAGTTAAATTTTTGCTTTGGCTTTAGGAACAGCTTATCAGATTGAGCTGTTCGGTCATACAAAGCTTTATTTAAGTACTTAAATAACTTTTTTGCATATCCTGGTAATGTCAATTAAACAAATGTCCAGGAATTCGGGAGGGAGTTGAGGTTTGTGTGAACAGGACTGTGTTATAGTTGGACCGAAAGTGCACAGACTATGTTCTAGGTGGACTTGCTTTAGAACAGGTCTTTGCGAAGAAGAGCATGAATGGCAACAAGGTGGAACACACGTGCCACACGTTTCGTTCGGCTAGTTGTGATAGAGAGGTGAAGAATGGATGTGAGTTGATGTTCCCTTTTTTTGGATTCCTGTTTTTTACAAGATGCTGCTTGGTGTTCCAATCATGTTTCTCGTGAGATGAATTAAAAGCTACTTCCATGAGCTTTTAAGGTTATTATTCCAATGACTTCAGCATCACAGTTGTCTCTACTAAAAGTGTAGCTTGATGGAGATCTCGGCTTCGAGTCAATGATTCTTCGATTTTCAAAATATTCTTCCTGAGTTTTAGCATGCGTTGGTAGGACTTTTTTTTCAACTGCAGTTGAAGCTTCTTTTTCCCATGTTGCAACATTTTTATACTAGTTAATAATATTCTCTGACAATGTATCACTATACTGAATCATTTTTAGAGTAACGATACTTATTTTTCACACACGTGTTTTGATGACTTTTCAGATTCTGATGTGTAGACAATAATGCTGTGGATAAATGTCAATAAATAGTGTTTTTCTTGTTTACTCATTAGTGTGTTCTTGCCTTTGGTGTACTAACCATTCTTACGATCATTGTGCCATTTATCATGTATTTATTTTCAGCTATAGGGTTAGGCCCAGCTTAATATTTTAGTCACACCATTACATTATGGTGCCGCGAATTAAAGTAAATTTTTCAGGTTGAGAACTGGGCACCGAGGTGTGAGAGCACATTTTTGAATTTAATATTACTGAAAGTTTATTTGTATGTATTTGGTATAGTTCGTATTGTTTCTCAGTATTGGCATTATTTCTCACTGTATGCATGCAGGGATTTAAGCAATTGTCTAGTTTAATTTGATGTATTTAGTGTTTAAATATGCCTCCTAAAAACAAAAAGAATTTACAATCATTATGGCTGCATCATTGCATTGTTTGTCTGGTAAGGTTGAGGAAAATTTTGATTTTTTCTTGGATGTATTGGAAAGTTTGGCAACCCTTGAGGAATGGTCGGTTGAAAAAAAACTACTAACACTAAAATTACATCTAAAGGGAAAAGCTCTGAAATTTTTGTCTGATGACATTTCTAATGAGCAGCAAAATAATTTTGAGGAGCTGGTAGGGATATTAAAAAAGAAATTTTCAAGATCTGTATCTTTTGAAATCTTGCAAAACAAATTTAACAAAATTGTTCAGCAGCCAGGTCAATCGGTAAAGGATCTAGCAGAGGAAATTTCAAATGCTGCTAACAGATACTTCAATAAAGATAACAGTAAAAGTCCTGAAATTTGCACATTAACAGAAAAAAATGAAATTTTCAAAATTTTTCGAATCTCTTAGGCCTGACATTAGGACACAGGTTAAGATTTTGGGTCCTTCTTCTTTTGAGAAAGCAGTTAAGCAGGCTTGTAATGCAGAAATTGCCTTCAATGATACTGCTGCTGCTTCAAGCAGTGTTTTCACACCAGCAGAAGTTAACATTTTGTTGGCCAAGCATTTTTAGAGTAGTCAAAAAATTGAAGAATTAAACAAAAAGATTGAAAACTTAACCCAAATTTCTGTCGGTAACCATTCTGCCTCAGAACCATGGGATAGAAGTGCATTTAACAGAAATGATCATGGTAGTAGTGCATTAAATGTAAAAATTGAGTGCCATATTTGTGGAAAAGGTAATATAACGACCGAATGTTGGTATTTTCCTCGAGAAAGTAATGCAGGTTCTCACAATTCTCATCCACAAAGATCCTATAACAGAGGAAACTTTTACCCAAGGAGAGGTTTCAGGAATACTAGGTCTCGCCCATTTCATCAGGGTAGAAAGAAAAGAAATCATCCCTATTACAGAAGGAATTTAAACTTCTAGGGGGTTCTTGCAATACTGATGATAAATATGCAAAACATAATGACAATCATGCGAGAACCCAAAAAATATTGTAAAAAGAAACAAATCAAATAAAGAGATGATTAAAGAAAAAACAAATAACAAAATTAGTAAAGAAAAGGGTGAATATAAAAGGGATAGCATGAAGCAAAAGGTCTCAAACAACACATCTAATAAAGAAAAGGATAAAAATAAAATTAAAGAAAATGGTAAAATAAATGTAAAGGAAGTTCAAAACAAATTAGATGAGGATGTTGTCATCATGTCATGCAATTCTAGCAATAATTTGAATTTACCCATTATAGACTTAAAATTTTCTGACAGTTGTTTTGCAGCTTTGTTAGATACCGGGGCAAATGTCAGTTTGATCCAACCTAGTGCTCTTGAAAAAATAAAAGAACAGAATAAGGTAACATTTGTATCGAGATCAGTACGAATTCACACACTTAACAACAACACACTTCCCTACCACTCTGCTGTAAATATAAAGTTTAGGATAGGAAACAAATGCTTTAGCAATCTATTTTTTGTCACACAGACTAATTGGTCTTCAAAATATAGTATTATTCTTGGCTATGATTTTATTCAAAAAAATTGCATTGTTTTAGATATTCCAAATCAAAAAATTTTAATCGAAAAACAAAGTTTTGGCTTTTATGAGGATGCACCTCGAAACAGTTCCCCAAGTTTGTCAGCAGATACAGAGTCAAGTCAGGTTAGATTGGTGAACAATGTAACAATTCTTCCCAACTCTTCTAGAATTTTAAAACTAAAAATTTCTGATTCCTTCACGAATGAAAAAAATGTTGTTTACTTTCCATCTTGTAATGCTGATATTTCAATTAATGAATCCATACATAATGTTGATAATTCAGGCAATATTATAACCATTGTAGAAAATAACACATCTAACAAAATTACTTTGAGGAAAAATTCGAAATTGGGTCCGGTACATTCTACAACAGACTTTATTTTCAGGGATAGCAATGATTTTGATGAAGAGCCTAATGAAATATTACAGGTTAACTCTTTAACTGCAGATGAAATTACAACTCTTCGCAGAGAGGAATTGAATGCAGATGACTTTAATTTGGAACATTTAAATGAAACTGAGAAAAATGAAATTTTAAAACTGTTAATGCAAAATTTTAAAGTATTTTCCAAGTCTTATCAGACATTGGGTTGTACAGATGCCATTACACCTGAATTTAAACTTTTACATAATTTCCCCATACAGACTAAACCTTACCCTATACCAAAGATTGCACACGATTTTGCTAAGCACGAAATTCAGAAGTTACTCGAGGCAGGCATCATTGAGCCATCTACTTCAAATTACAGTTTTCCCATTATCTTTGTCAAAAAGAAATCAGATTCCAAAAAACTAAAATTCAGGATGGTTGTGGATTACCGATTATTGAACTGTGTCACAGAATCATTTAAAATTTGCCTACCAAAAATTGCAGATATTCTTCATGAGATTTCTGGTAAAAAGTGGTATAGCGTTCTCGACTTGAAATCAGCATTTTTTCAAATTAAGTTAATGAATTCAGACAAACAGAAATTGGCATTTTGTTCCGAGTTGGGAAACTTCCAACCCACTCGTTTGCCTTTTGGGAGTAAAAACTCTACTTCTTATTTCCATTTGCTTATTTCAAAGTGTCTTGATGATTTGGAAGGTCCAAACATTCAATTTTTCTTAGATGATATAATCATTGCGGCTAATTCAATTTCTGAGATGAACACTAGATTGCAACTGGTTTTTGATAGACTTGCAAAATTCAATTTGACTCTGGATCCCAACAAAATCCAGATTTGTAAAACCAATATAACTTACTTAGGTTTCAATATTAGTGCTAATGGTTATGCTCCTTCAGAGGATAACATTAAAAAAGTTACAAAATTCCCTGTTCCCCAGAATGTAAAGCAGTTCAGTCTAATCTTGGCATGATGAATTATTTCAGACATTTAATTTTTAATTATGCAGAAGTTGTCGAGCCAATTGTAAATTTAACAAGGAAGGGCACACCTCTTGTTTGGTCTGAGAATTGTCAGGGTGCATTTAATGTGATGCAGGAAATTATACTCAACAAGCCTACTATGAAAAATTATGATGAATCTAAACCCCTATATTTAACTACCGATGCAAGTAAGGTGGCATTGTGTGCTATTCTGTTACAAAAAGATGGTAAAAATTTTTATCCAATTGAATTCTTTTCCAAACAACTATCTCCTTCTGAAAGAAATTATCCATCAATTCGGAGAAAACTTTTTGCAATTTTCATGGGCATTAAACATTTAAGGGAATAATTATATGGCAGACATTTTTATCTCTTGACAGATGCTAAGTCATTGACTTATCATATGAATTTGGATAAGCAACCAGATATTGTTAAACGTTGGCTATTATATTTACAAGATTTTTCTTATAATATTGATCATATTAAGGGTTGTGACAATCCAGCTGATTTTCTTTCTCGAATGCAAATTGAGGATGTAGAAGTTAATAATCTTTTGCATATGGGTGACCAACTATCTCACAGTAATATAAAACTTGGTCAGTCAATGGATTCCTGTACTAGTGCAATCATAAAAAGGATTCAGGAAAAGGATTCAAAAACATGTCAAAAATATTTTAATGATTCCTACACAGGATTATTAATGTTTAAAATAAAATCAGGAAAGGATCAAATATTGAATAAAATATATATTCCCAGAAATTTAGTGAGAGATTGTTTATTAGTTGCTCATGCTCCTCATTTTGGTGTACAGAAAACTTATGATTTTATCAAAATTAAGTATTTTTTGGCCTGGAATGTATGCAGATGTAAAAACCTTTTGTGAAAATTGTTGTAATTTCATGCAAAATAAACCTAAACGTAAGGCAATTACTCAGTCTATTCCAAAACATCATATGGCTCCAGGTGAGTTTTTGGTAATTGACATTGTCGGTAAACTTCCTCGCTCAGTTGACAACCAAAATTACATTTTGACCATTGTAGATCACTATTCAAGATACTTAGATGCTACTCCAATACCTAGTACTACTTCTAATACACAACATAATACAATAATAATTTTGGTATCTTAATGGCAAAAATAAAATTGAAATTCTTGAGTGAATACAAACGAACTTCATGCCATATATATTTTACGAGAATTATGAATTTTACTTGCAAGATATTATCTTCATCATATCTATTCAATATCTTTGACGTACCTAGTTTCAAATCCCAGACATGGTCTTTTCTTGTGTTCTTTTCTTGTTCAAAGTTATCAATATTATGACTGATTAAAGTGACATACTAAGCTCTATAATACATTTTGCTGTGTCAGCTAGATTTCTAATAGACAACGTTTTCTATCAAAATGTGTTTCCGAAATTGAATTATGTGAAGAAATTCTCGTTTTACCAATTTTATAAATTTCTAGCGGGTTTTTTGAAGAATTTGATGTTTTTCATACGTCTCTAGGTTATTTTTAAGATGAAGTATTTACATCTTCTAATTTCCTGATGTGTTTTCTTTAATACATTAATGTTTCGACTGAATTCAGTTTTAAAGTATTCATCCGTTCATATGTTTTCAAATTATACTGTTCAATTTGTAAACTCTATATCGCTCTTTAATGTATTTATATGAGTTTGTATTCAATTATTGAATTTTTTATTAATGTTTTTAAGGAATTTACAAATTTTATTTTTAATATGTTTTTCTTTTTTAATTACTGAAAGTCAACTTTTAGTTCTCTAGTACGATTTTAAATATCTTTAGGGTTTGCTGCTTAGAGCTTTTGTTGTTTGTGTGCTTTGTGTTCTTTTAATGTCGTGTATTTTTTTATTGGAGTCTTAGATGTATTGTGCATTTTCTTTAAATAAATAAAATAATTGAAACGTTCGGTTGTTTAGGAAATCAGAAGTTCTCAATACATATTTTGAACTCGACGGCTGATGTCACTTACATCACCTACAAGCGGCCAGTTTTATTTTGCTTCACTTTACACACTGGATTTACAAAAAGCCTTCGATGAAGTCTGAGAGTAAGGACTAATACATACATTAATAAATAAAATTGAATATCCTCGTCCCTGTTATCCAACACATAGCAGCATATCTAAATTAAAGCTAATTAAAATTTTAAAATGCTATGTTGGACACGCATTCATTTTACTTTGAGATTTTGATAATTCATCCATATTAAATGAAAGTACTAATTTGTTCTTACAAGCACAGATATTAAACTCTATGCTATAATTAAATAAAACATCGAGCATTCACGTCCTGTTAATTTGAAAAGCAATTTAAAAACTTTTAAATATAAAATGTTTTTTAGGAAAGTGGTAAGAATAAGACATTTCAAACAATGTTTGAATATTTTATCTGAAATGTCTTTACTTTATTCGAACTGATTTGCAACTTGCATTCACTATAATTCTACATTCAGGTCAATCCATTCATTCTAGGTAACAAATATCAAGTTTTAAGAAAATCTATATAAGACATTTAATTATAAAGTTGGAAGTCATAATACTCTTTACAGCGACGCAAGTTCCTCGAGAATATATTGATATTAGATTAAAAGTGGAAGAACAAATTTTTCCAAATACAATAAAATCGTGATTTTATTCACTTATTGAGTAGGACTTGTTCGAGGGTCTAATTCCTTCGTCTAGTCTTTGACAAAGATACAGATTTCTAGCATAGAATTAAAAAAAAACCTTTAAAGGAATTCTCACTTTAACCTTTTAATTCTCATTTTTTTAATTCTCACTTACCATTTATTTACCACTTTTACATGATTCGAACTTATTCTCACCTTCTATTAAATATAACTCTGAATTTAGATCAATCCAATTAGAAACATTTTTGATATGCGGCCCCAATGGCTCTATTTTGTAATTTCGTCGAATTGCGTAAACAAACATGGTGAGGTTGTGTTGCCTAAACAAACATGGCAACTGTTTTCCTGCATATTGTTCTCTTGCCAAAGTTTTTAAACTTTAGGAAACATCAGCGGCTTCGCTTTCAGAAAACGGGAATCTCGTAGCTTCGCTTTTTTATTGAAAGTTAGGAATCTAGCTTTTTTTCCCTTCCAACCAGGAAAATGGCGTCTTTCGGCGCAAAACGAAAAAGTCGCCGAAATCACAAAATATCGCCAGTGCGGCTGTATATCTAAGTTGTACCTCCATTTATTCTAGCGTACAAATATCAAGAGTTAAGAATGGTTCTATAAGATATTTAAGTATTCGGTTAAGAATCATCTGACTCCTTAAACTGTTTTAATGAGAATTTAGTAGCACTTGAACATATTGATATTATATTTAAAGAGAATTGGTTGACTGTTTCGGGTTTTATTGGCGCAATCGCCAAATTTGACCATGCTGAGCTACATTTAAAGAGGAAGAAAAATAATAAAATCGTGATATTATTCAGTTATTGAACAGGACGTTTCCTACGGTACTAGCGTCTTCAGTGCGTTTCTGAAGTAGATACAAACGTCTAAAATTCAAATTATAAAAGAATATTCCTTTAAAGCTTTTACCGCACCTAACCTACTAACGTATTACACACTTTTTTATTTACACCTCCTTACGCTTCACCGCTGAACTTTTTACAAAAATTTTAATTTATAAAACTAGAAATCAAATAACTGTAATAATATTTTCGATAGTAATAAACTATATTAATCTGCGTTTAATATTATCCCCTCTGAAGAAAAATGTATTCATTCAGATTCGTTTTTAGATTATGAGATGTAAATTGGTAGATCCAATATTGGTGTGCATCTTTAAAAATTATCAATTTATTGTTTTACTTTTTAAAGAATTCATTTAAATTCTTTTTTCACACCGAACTCTTAGCAACCTATATCGCAGTAGGACCGCAGAACGGGATAATATTAAAGATTTACGTAGACACTTTGTCTTCCATTCAAATATTAATAGGAACTATAATGAAATGAAAATTTATATTAGATACAGATAGGAAACATAACATTTCTTTATCTACGGTCGTGTAAGTCTCATTTGTGTTAAAGTGTCAAGTGTGATCCAGAGTGGAAATCAAGGTTCAGTCAGAGGGTAACAGGATCAAAATACGATTCCACTGAAGATCCCCTGTGTTTGGGGCCTATTGCACTTTAAATCAGAAGCGGTGGTCAATCGTCCTGACGGTCGCTGGTATGGTGAGGAAGTTTGGAGGGCTCAGGTGTGGTCTTCGTCAATTGATGCCGTTTCATAATTGTGAGATGATTCCAAAATCGCTCTCATGTTGCTTCAAAACGGGGGTAAATATAACTGAACTAAAATAGCAGACTTGTCTTGTTGTAAAAGTTGTACTGTGTTTCTTGATGGCTGAACATAACATGAATTGTGAGGACAGCTAATTAGAAGTTGGTTAGAGTTTACAATGCTTCACCACATTTGGTTAATTTAGTTAAGTTATGCAAATATTAACTTCCCGCTCTGAAGTAACACAATGGCTATTTTGGGACGGACCTCGTTATATTTAATATGTCGTCCTGAAGTACGTTTGCCCGTTTCAGTGGAATCGGGCTTCGAGACTAGAGCTATATGGGGCCAAAGCCGAGATTTTACCACAGGAACACCGTTGGTTCAGATGATCTACATAAGTTATGTGATTTATATATACCTTATTCCTGATTAGTGTAAAGACAGTGCCTCGTCTAGCTCATTCTATTTTTGAGATAAGATTGATATTATGTTCAAAATGGCACAAATTTTGCAGCAATTCAAGTTTCCTGCAAATTAACAGAAAAATAAAGTGAAATGAGATTTTGCTGACGCCCAGATATTTAAATGATGATTTACCGGCATAAAAGAACTCATTTTCTTCACGTGAAAATCGTTGTTTGATATGGAAAGGAGATCAGTTTTGGGATAGTGTTTGTTAGAGTTGTGCAGATTCCCCATTTATAGGAAAAAGCGCAATAATTCGAATAAAATCGTTTTTTTATCTAATATATTTCGGATGAATTATTCACTGCTATGCATCGTGTTTCACGGTGAATCGTCTCACACAATGAATCACGGTCCTCGATGGTCCTTCAATTGGAATAATTTACTATTAGCGAATTTTGATGATCATCGCGGTTTTCACTTGGATATTCAATCATCAGTACTTAGAGCTAATCCAATACCTCTAAGGCGATGGCAGAAGTCATTAACAGTGGATATTGATGAAAGTTTCGTTGTTTACTTTTGTATTTCTTACTGATGCTATTGCTAAAAAATTTAGCACCTCAGAAATTCAGCCTCGGCAAAAGGTTGAGATTATATATAAGATATATGGATGCTCATCTGAATAGAATTTGGAAATTCTTGATTTCGTGGTCTGAATTTTTCCTTCGGTTTCTGATCACATACACAATGTTATGAAGGATTTATATATAATTATTTTATCGTTTTTTTGAACTTTAAAATGCTTGATTTACAAATATATTTTTTTTCAATACATTTTTTTGTAAAAGAAAAATGGAACCAAAAAATTATTTCCTGATTTCCTTCGCTATAAATTTCGAGCATTTCCACTGATATCTAAAAATAATTGAGCATTACTAAATTAGAAATACTTTTACTGTTCACTTTTATTTTCCAGGTCCAAAAGTTTTGAATTATACGATATGTGTTAAAAGGCGTTATGTTACAGTGAAAGTTTTGTTATATTTTATAAACTCTAAATAAATGATGTATTAAAGAACTTGCAAATATTTGAGCTAAACATGTATTATTTATGTTAAATGAATTTACGTAAACATTTTTTTGATTTTAAATGGCTGTTGCAAACCTAAATTAATTGAAAGTGTTATAAAGTATATATAAATTGAAGGAGCCCTTATTCGAGATTCACAGCATAAGCCTCCGAAATTTATAGCAACATCTTGAGAAAAATGGCATATTTTATTTTTGCTGTCGTAGCATTTCGTATTAGTATTTAAGACCAGATAACTTTCTTTTCTGGGAATTCAAATTTCTTTGAATGAAACAGTCATTTAGAAAAATAAAGAACGATTCGCCGAAAGAATAAAATAAATTTTTGCAGAAATAAATAATCTTTAAAATTATATGTGATGATAAATTCCTGGAAATATTTTAAATGTTGGCTTTGAAGGAAAGAAATACTCAATTTTTAATTCTAATCGAAATAAACCTTTTTTTATATTTTAGAGGTATTAGATGATAATTTTTTAAAACAGAAGTTCTCTGCACATTTTTAGATGATTTAAATTGTTTACGGATCTATTCAACATATTTTTTGTATCTTAAACGCTTAATTTGATATCCAGTATTCTTATCAATCTCTCTACATCTTATCTTCAAGGTTTAAGAGTCGTATGTCCTCTTAAATGCCTCTTGCAGACCAAAATTAATTGCAAGCGTTTTAAGTATTTGAAAGTGCCCTTATTCGAGATTCATATCATAAGTCTCCGATATTTATTGCACTGTCGTAACATTTCGTACAAGTATTTAAGACCAGATAGCTTTCTGTTGTGGGAATTTAAATTTATTTCACTGAAACATTCATTTATAAAAATAAAGAACGATTGACAGAAAAAATTAAATATATTTTTCAGAAATTAAATAAACTTTAAAATGTAATGTGATGATAAATTAAAGAAAGAAATTTTTCAAATGTTGAATTACAGCCCCTACCCTAAAGACTGTTATTGTTCATTTTGAGATTTGTATGCCTTGTGTTCTTGAGTTATTATTTGCATTTAATGCATTTTACAGCATTTAAAAGCTTGAAAAATATTTCTTGTGCTGTGGCAAACATTCAGAATGAAGTTTCCTGAATCTCTGTTTTGGAATAGAGATAGATGCTACTCCAAATAAACACAGGAAGGACAATTTAAGAAAGTCTTCCCTTGCCTTGCCATACAAAGCTTTAAACATATTCTTGCGCCTACAAGATCTCTAAGAGGCACCATTTAATTTCAAAATGTGTTTCCGAAGTTTAATTATGTGAACAAATTTCATGAATTTTTATTGGGTTTTCTGAAGACTTGATGTTTTACATGTCTCTCGGTATTTTTAAGATGAAGTGTTTGCATCTTTTAAACACATGATGTATTTTTTAATATTTTTGCATTTCGACTGTATTAAATTTTAAAGTTTTTATGCTTTTTAATGTTTTCATATTCTTCAGTGTTCAATTTTTAAACTCTATATTGTTTTTCAATTTCCTTATATGCGTCTATATGCAATTAATAAATTTTTCATGAGTTTTTCAGTAATGTGCTTACAAATATTACTTTTAGTATGTTTTTCAATGTTTTAATTACTGACAGTCAACTTTTAATTTTCTAGTACGATTTGCAATTTCTTTAGGGTTTGCTGTTTACAGCTTTTGTTTGTGTGCTTTTGTGTCAAGCACTTTGTAATTGGAGCTTAACTTGTATTGGGCATTTTCTTTAAATAAATACAGGTGGTCATGAAGTATTGAACCCATTTCAAAAATTTGTGAAAAAAACACTAATAATGTTACAACTTCGTTTTTTTTAAATGAGAGAGAAAATAAATTTTTTTTATCAAATAGTGAAAGCTGCGTTTCGTCGTTCTAAATTTTTATAGCGAGAGCATTCCTTACACAATGGCTACTAATGGGTAAAAGCAGATGATTTGTAGTTTCCCTTCTCAGGTTTTCTTGAATATCTCGAAAAATACTCAGTTTTCTCACTGCTTGTGAAATAACAAATTAAAAAGCATAAAATTTGCTACAAATATATGTTTTTCTTTTTCTTTTAGCTTTAATGTTCTTGCAGATAATAGCCCTCAAAATGGGAGATGTCCAATAATTTATGACAACATATCACAACGTAACAGCGTGTTTCCTCTCTGAAAAAAATTTAAAACTCTCTCATTAAAAAAAAGCCGTACTTAATACATTAGTAGGTTTTTTAATTAATTTTTGAAATGTGTTCAATATTTTATGACCACCCTATATAATAAATAAAACGCTCTGCTGCTGACGAGATCATAAGAGATTTTGAATACATATTTTCAGCTTGCAGGCAGACTCAAATACATCTCCGCGTAGCGGCCAATATAATTTCGCTTCCGTTTGGAGCACTGGATATCCGAAAAGCATTCGATAGAGACTGAGATTAAGGTCTAATACATTAATCAATTAAATATGAAATCCCTGTCCCTCTTATTTACCTCATAGTAGCATATTTGAATGAAAGGAAATTTAAAGTAAAAGTTAAATATGCTATTATAAATATTGGACATGCATTCAGTTTACTTTCAACTTTTGATAATCCATCCATATGACATGACAATACTTATTTGTTTTCACCAGCTCAAATATAAAAACCCAAGCTATAAATAAAAGAAATATTGCACGGAAAATTAAACGCTAATAAATAAAAATTTTTAAAATTTAAATTGAAAATAATTGAATGAAAATAGTGGTAATTTGATTCAACTCTGATAAGTTGTTCCGAAATATTTAATAAGAAATGTCTCAATATTATTCGAAATCATTTGCACGTTTTATTAGCTATAATTTTGTATTTAGATCAATCCATTTATTTTATCTAACAAATAGCAAGAGTTTAGATAGGTTATATAATTATATTTAAGTGTTCAATTGGGAATAATTTGACACTTTATACTCTTTTAATGAGTTGTAAGTACCATTATAATATATTAATATTGATTTAAAGTGGAAGAAAAACTTTCCTAAACTGAACAAAATCATAATATAATTTAGTCATTGCGAAAGATTTGTTCTATTGTGTTAGAGCCTTGGACTAGTTTATTGAAAAGGTTTCAAATTGCTGAAAAACAAATTTAAAAAATCTCTTAAAGATTCCTCGTTATTACTTTGCATTCCATACAAACATATTAAAAACTTTATTAAGTATTCCACCTAAACACTTTGCAGCTGAAACCTTTTACAAAAATCTATATTTATAGAATTTAAAATCAAATTACATTAATCGCATTTTCGATGTTGGTAAACTATATTAATCTGAATTTAATATTTTCTCTGCAGACGAAAAATATATTCATTTAGATTCAGTTTTTGATTACGAGACATACAGTGGTGGATCCATGCTTGATGTGTATCTTTAAAAATTCGTAAGTCTTTGTTTTAGTTTGAACTCTCAATTCCTTTTCTTTTTTCTTTTTCTTTTTTTGGCAAGCGCATTTCAGCTAAGCACCCAGCACTGCTTTCAAATTGGAGTTAACTGACGCAAGTCAGGGCGCTCGTTCAAAATTCTAAACTTTCCCACTTAATGAGCGCATGCCGGTGTAACGCCACTGATGGCACACACCTAAGTCCCATCAGTTTACCATCTATATATATAATTCTCTTACGTGGCGACAAAAAAGGGTCGAATTTGTCAATCGCCGTTCGGCAACAGCTCGCAAGTTTGATTTGTTTACATCCGCGGAAAGTCCGAAGTCGCTTCGTGTGATCACGTTTATTGAAAACTATTTTTAGTAGTTAGAAATTTGTAAAAATAATGAATTTAAGTCGTGCTGTTGGATATATTATCCGAAATGAACAAAGGCGAACTGAACGGAGCCAGGAAATAGTTCAGGAATCCACTGTAAGGCGAAGTATTCGAAACGAAGCCGATAATCGTCGTCGCCCAAAACGTGTGTGTATTCGAAACGATGTTGAGGAGCATAATTGTGGAACTATGTCCGAACAGTGCGGTTTTTGTGGGGCTGTTTATTGGAAGGAAGAGAAAAATACTGCCCATAAGTATGCAAAATGTTGCCATGATGGGAAGGTTCAGCTACCGGCATTTCCTCTAACTGAAAATTCACCTGATGCTAAAAATTATCGACAGCGAATTCGGGAATGCAATTCTACCTTAGCATTCGCTTCGATGGGAGCACAAATTAAACCACCACGTGGAACTGGCCCATACTGTTACCGTTTACATGGTTAAGTGTACCACAGAGTTTCCCCCCTGTATGCAAGTGACCAACATAAAGAAAGTTACGGACAGCTTCATATATCCAGTGAGGTAACAGAGAAACGCTCGTGTAACAATCAAAATTGCTTGCAACATGTCTTTGAAACACTTGATTTTATGTTAAGGGAAATCAATGCCTTTGCTCAGTCTTATCTTCAAATGCACCGATTGGTACAAGAGCACCCAACTACATCAGTGAAAATGGTATTTTGGAAGATAAAAATTTGGATATGCGGCGCTATAATGCTCCTACTTTATGCACTGAAGTAGCAGCTATATTTGTAGGTGATAATGGAGAGTCCCCAGCCAACCGAGACATTTGTGTGGACCCAGTTGGGGATACATGCTAAAGCATTTCACCTTTAAATCAATGCTGTGATCCAATGACCTATCCTTTGCTATTTCCAAGGGGCGAGTGTAGTTGGAGCACTGGAATGGAACATGTGTAGGAGAACAGCAAAGCGCACCCGTGTCACTCAACTACAATATTATGCATACAGAGTTTCCCAGGGAAATGGTTTCAGTATTTTGCACAATAGTGGTAAGCTTTTACAGCAATATATTGTTGATGCATATGTTAAAACCGAAGGCTCACGTTTACATTTTTTGAGACAAAATCAAAAAGATTTGCGAATTGAACTTTATCGGGGGCTTTAGATGCTTTAGAGTGTCGAGCACATAATGAAAATATATGCACTGGAAAACTTATAATACTGCCATCTTCTTTCCAAGGGAGCCCACGTCATATGCAACAAAATTACCAAGATGCAATGGCTATGGTACGCACGTTTGGTAAGACTCTTTCTGACGTTTACTTGCAACCCATCTTTGTCTGAAATTTTAAATAGCATGGAGGGAATACAACGTCCTGAAGACCGACGTGATATTATTGTACGTGTATTTAATATGAAATTAAAAGAACTTTTAGAAGATATTTGTAATCATGGAATATTTGGAACTGTTTTGGCCTATATTTATGTTATTGAGTTCCAAAAGCGAGGTTTGCCTCATGTCCACATTCTTCTAACATTAGATTCAGAAAGCAAAATTCGCACTAAAGATGACATTGACAAGTTTGTGAGTGCAGAACTTCCAGATCCTTGCACTGATCTTAGACTCTTCCAAATTGTGACAAAATGCATGGTACATGGCCCATGTGGAACTATAAATATAAATTCTCCATGCATGAGAGACGGACAGTGCTGCAAAAGTTTTCCGAAACAATTCAAGGATGATACAGAGGAAAATGTTAATGGATACCCTATTTATCGCAGAAGAGCCACTGAACCTGTCCAAGTAGGGAAATATTCTATCAATAACAGACGGGTTGTCCCATATAATCCTTGGTTGCTTAAAAAATGTAATGCACATATTAATGTTGAAGTTTGTGCCTCAGTTAAAAGTGTCAAATACTTATATAAATATGTATACAAAGGACATGATGCAGACTCGGTCAAAATATAAAAAGAAGGTGCTCTGGATCATGATGAAATTTAAAGTTTTGTTGAAGGTAGGTATGTTAGTGCACCTGAAGCCATGTGGCGTTTAAATGAATTTAATTTGTCGCATAAATCCCACACTGTAGTGCGATTAGCTGTGCATTTACCACAGCAACTGCCAATTGTGTACCAAGACGCTCAAGAAGCCCAAGCAATTGAACGAGCTGCTTTAAGAAAAACAACACTAACATCATGGTTTGAACTAAACAAAAATGATCCTTCAGCTCACAACATTTCTTACTCAGATATTCCACAATATTATGTGTTTGATAAGAGTACCACAAATTGGAAGAAGCAACAACGTGGTGGACAAAATGTTATTGGGAGACTGCCAGTAGTTAGGATACTGAGGTACTCATTCCCTGAATCCCTTTGATTCCATCTCAAACTAACATGTCTTTCAAATTTAAACGTATGCAATTTCCCATTCCTTTAGCCTTTTCCATGACAATTAATAAGTCGCAAGGCCAAACTTTTGAAAAGATATGTTTGGTGCTCAATGAGCCGATTTTTAGTCATGGACAAATTCTATGTTGGCTTATCAAGAGCACGATCTTTTGAATCTGTTTCTGTGGTAGCTACAAAATGTGAAATATTTAACTGTGTTTATGAGAAGTTTTCTGTGATTGATTGTCAAGTGTATTTTTTTTGCATTACATTTTTAATTTGTTTCAATGTTGTATATTATTTTATATCTGAGTGGATTGAATATACCCGCTTTGATACAATTTTTTTTGTAGAGCACAATCTTCAATGTTGTATATTATTTTATATATGAATGTATTGAATATGTATATACCTACTTTCATACAATTTATGTTTTTGTAGAGCACCAACTTTTGAATCTGTTTCTGTGGTAGATCCAAAATGTGAAATATTTTAACTGTGTTTAGTGGGAAGTTTTCTGTGGTTGATTGTCAAGTGTGTTTTATTTGCTTCACATTTTTAATTTGTTTCAATGTTGTATATTATTTTATATATATAGAAATTTATTGAATATGTTTATACCTGCTTTCGTACAGCACAATCTTTTGAATCTGTTTCTGTGATAGCTCCAAAATGTGAAATATTTAATTGTGTTTATGGGGGAGGTTCCTGATGCTTTCACTATATAAAAAACGGCCCTTTTGAGGGCCAAAAAATTTTATTCCTTCTTTATTAAGGTGAAAACATTAAAAGGTAATCAGCTTTACTTTGCAAGTTTTATTTGAAGAAAAATATATTTTTTGAGGCTAAAAAATTTTATTCTGTGCTGATTTAAGTTAAAGCATCAGAAGCAAAATAAAGCTGATTCATATATGTATATGTGAAGATTTTAGAATAACTTCTAGGACACACAGTGTCTTCATTGTAGCGAGCGAAGCGAGCAGGGTTTGCGTAGCAAACCTGGGAGGATTGCAACGCAATCCTTCTGGGAATTGGCGAGCTTTAGCGAGCAGGGGGCAGAGCCCCTAGTACCGAACTATTTGCAGCCTGTTTCGCAGCAGAATGGAACGGAGAACGTGATCATGATTAAAATTTTCTTTGAAAGTTGGCCCTCAATTCAAACACTTAAAAAACTATAATTAAACAAAAAATTATATTAGATAAAGGTAGCAATCGCAAACTCTTTAATCTAAAGTCATGTCAGTCTCACTTGCGTTGATTTGATTGCTGGATACCAAGGGAATGAGTTAACAGGTCATTTGAAAAAGTCTTCTTCCGAATGTGGTGAACCAGAGGATTACAGGATGACAATCCAATTTCATTAAAAATCCGAAGTGAATGGGTTCTGCTGATTGTGAAATTATACGTAGTGCTCAGATTTCGTTTACGTCAATTGATCGCAAAACAAAATTACGTGGTCCGTCTTAAAATAGCCATTGTGTTGCTTCAAAAGGGGAGGTTAATATAACTAAACTAGACCGAATGTGGTGAAGTAGTGGAAATTCTAGCCCTTTATGCTTTTATCAAAATGTTTAGGAAATGGAAAATTCGTCTCAAATTTAAGGAACTTTGATTGCATTTTTCATTCAGTGAGTGTTTGAGCACATTCATAAAAGCAAACAAATAGTAAATGAAAATTGCTTAATTAGCCATGATCATTTCCTTCATGTTTACGTACATTTAAATGAGCCTAAACTACGTTAATTACGTTTGAGGCGGTTTCAGGTGTGATGCCGCGTACACTGCTCGCTTTCGTACTTTTACTCACGATTTCCATTTTTCTTTGGCAACGGATGCTGCTAGATTTGCATCAATATAAAATATTAAAAAAACACTTTGCCTTTCAAGAGTTTGAAATGCATTTTTGAGAGAACACCTTGTTTTGGCAGTGATGCATAATCTTATGAAGAAGAAATCGGGCTTTTAAAATGAATCTATTATAAATAAGGCGACGTTTTAATGACACTTGAATCCTTAATTATACTCTCCTTCTCTATTTACCGCGGCAGTGTTGCACATACAATCCACTCTGGAATAGACTGCCTAAGTGTGTTAAGGCCTTAAGTGGCCCAGAAGGAAAAAAGAACCAGCAGGATTTATTCAAAGATTTTTAAGTTACATACTGCACCGTAATCAAAGATGGGGTTAAATTACGTCGAGATATTCAAATTAACTAAAGTGTCTGAATCGGCACCAGGAAATGAACTTCTCAGGATGGGAGAATTATTAATAGCGGAGCAAAGTACTGGATGGTTCTCCAGAACCATCCAAGGGTGCAAAGCCTACATTTGATTTCATTTTAAAAATGCCAAAAAACACATAGAATGAAAAAATGCCCGTGTGTTATGGAAAGTTAGAGACGTGGGATGCCAGCTCAGGTGTTGTCCGTACAATCTGACCATGGTTCAAAATTACGATGTTCTATCCATAGCAGTCCTCGGGCTTCTTCAAAACTTGACTTTAATATAACTAAGTTTAACCTTCTCTACATAAATATGTCTTCCATTGTTCAAACTTTTCAGGGAACCTGTTTTCGGATCGCACGAAAGACTCTGAGCGAATTTTATTCGCTCTCTACCGTTGTTTCACATCGTCATATCAAGGTGGATTTCAATGTTCTTAACAAAGGAAAGACCACAGAGTCAAACATAGAGATTTTAGACATGTATCAGATCGATATAACTAGCGTTTGAACGATCCAGAATTTCTTGGCTAACTGTGCTTTGATTCATGTTAGGCTAAACAATCAAGAGAAAAAGTGCAAATTTTGTTGCCCTGCGGTATGTCTGTTTTTTAAGTTTAATTACTTTAACGTCCCATTTAGAAAACAACACAGATGGTATTTTGAGGTGGATCTCTTAATTTCTTACAGCGGTAAAATGACCAAGATGACACTTGAGCTTGAACCCCCTCTCCAAGCTTAAGTACCACACCAGCGGGAGGATGTGTGCTCCATTATGTTTGATATAAGTTGCAACGAGCCTAGCTGAGCGGCTGATATTAGGTTGAATCTTTAAAGATCTTACCACTAGGCCACTGCGGTCGCATGTGCGCTATGTATTTTTTTTATTTATACTTGCCTTTTTCCTGATTAGTGTAAAGACGATATACCAATCTTTATTCGTCTAGCTTATTCCGTTTCAGAGGTACGATCCATGTCATATCCAGACTGGCACAAATTTTGCTGCATTTCATCAACTGTGCAGATTATCAGGCAAAATTATGTCAAATGAGTTTCTACTGATGTCTAGATATTAGTTGTCCCAAGTCCAATCAACCGGTACGGATGCCGCACAGGCATCAGGCACGGGGACTTGGGGCGGCGTTCTGTCTAGATATTAGAATGATGATTTACCGGTTACAAAGCAAGAACTTTCATGAAGTGAAAATCGCCCTCTATATGGAAGGGCGCCAGTCTTGAGATAGTTCTTGTTAAGGGGGCATCCGACTTGCTGATATTTCGTCACCATGGGAGAGCAAACACGCTTCTCGCACGTTGGAACCGGTTTTATTAACACGTAAAGCGAAGATGGATCTTTTTCGCTTTGCTTGAAAGCTCCCATCGGAGTCCATGAGCATGAATATATGAACCAATCTGATTCGACTCGCCAGTGACGTCACTGAAAACTTAGGCGCGATTTTCGGGCTACACAGAAGACATTTCATACCGTGTTAACGCCATCACCATGGATGCCAAAAAGTATGTTTGGACTGCAGAAAAATAATCGGCATTGATTGATTTTACTCAAGAAAAGCTTCTCTATGGAATCCCATGAATGTTAATTATTCTAAAAAGACTTTTAAAAAGTTATTGTACGAATAGGTTTGCGAGGAAATGTTGAGAAGATGGCCTGAAGACGCCGATGCAATTTTTTTATCTTAATTTTTTTATTGAAATAAGGTAGATGCTCCAGTTTTTGCCACATTAAGAGAAAATTTGAATTGGAATTTTCACAAATGATGTTCAAGTTTTTTAAGTCGTACTGACACTATTCTTAAGTAAATTTTATTGCCTGTTAATTAAAAAAGCTTTCTCTGGAAAAAAAATTATATTTTGAGTTAGAAATTTTTAAATAATATATCTTAATTTGTACCAGTTTTGGCCACATAAATATACAATATAACAGGCATTTTACTGAATATTTAGCAAAAATAAAGCATTTTCATGCAGTATGTATTTTATTACATTTTCCTTCTTTATAAGTCAGTTTTTTGTTGCATATAAAATAACTGAATATCAAATTTCTTACTTTTCAATCAATTTGTTGTCAAAGTTACATTATTTGTTTGAGAATTTTTCTTGTTTATATATCATAAACATTCAGTAAATTTCTAATTCTTATATTATAGCTATATTAAGAAAAAATTAAATAAAACAGCATGATTCTTGGAAAAAATTAATGCACCTATTAGTTTGTATCTATGGATATAATAGATAAATTAAGTCTTAAATGATACAAAATTTATTAAAAAAGAGGCTAGGACTGTCCCATAAAAGCATTTCCATAGATGATCAATCTTTTGTAAATGTCCAAGATATTATGATGGGTCTTCTAGAAGCTACATTTTCACAAAATAATAAGAGACATTCAATGACATAGAAATCTTTTGGTGTGTAATTTCCAAGTTTAATATTCGTTAATCTTGCATTATAAGTATGCATTGAAGCCATGAATAAACAAATATGATGCATTCTATGTTTTATGCTATTAAAAATGTACTACATTAACATATTTTATTCCATTTATTTTTGGCTGTGGACCATTGTACCTTACATTGGTCCACTTTGTCACTTGTTACTTAATAATAAATATTAAAAAAAATATAGATAATTAATAGATTTAGAGTGAGTGTAATATAAATCTTATTATGAAGAGAATATGTATGATTTTTTCAAGCAAAAAAATAAATAAATAAAGAGTTCTTTGAGAATGAACATTCAAAATTTAATAAAGTGGTCCATTGTATCCCTATACATGATGTATACACTTGTATAAAAAAATTAAAAGGGCTGAATTTATATGCAAATATTTAAAGCATCCCTTTAGGAAATAAAATAAACCCTCATAAGTCCTAAAGATAATTAATTTTAGAATTAACAGTTATTTCTGAGAGTCTGACGTTGAAAGATTGCAACACTTGTGAGTACTTAATATATGTCCATGCATTTAATTTTCTTACATGTTGCATGTTAAGGAAAAATGAGCTAATCATATTGTAAATTACTAAAGAAGAGTTTGTTTAAGGTGTTGGAGTTCATCTTATTGGTTAATATCAAATCAGTAGCCAATTTCTGGAAAAATAGAGGCGTTTTGTCCAAAAGTGGTACAGTTTCCAAAAGTGGAGCATCTACCATTTATGTTTTTATTTACTATGTATACATTTCTTAGGAATTTTTTTGTCTTTTAATTATGTTGATAAATTATATAAATAAAGCTGAAACACCAATTTTTTAGTATGCTGTAGAAATCAAAACAACTGAAAATATTTTCTTGGAATTTTGTTCGCAGATACTATGTGTCGTCTGCACATTCACGATAATTAATTAATGACCTTTAATTTTTTAGAAAGTTTCAGACGGTGAGAGGAGTTTTGTGAATTATAATGTTTTATATACGTCATTTTTACATGAAAATTTTTTCTACTTTTGGTACCTTCTGTTTTAAAATAACCCCATCATCAATTACCACTAAAGCTGCCTCAGCGTAAACCAAAGTATTAGTATCCATGAAGACAAAAGCAACAGCAACAAATGACAAATGTGAAGTCCAACGCGGAAATGAAAAGACAGCGAAAATATAAACGCCAAAAAAACTATTTGCATTGTCTAAAACGCAATTACACATTGCAACTATCATCCCTTTACGGGGGTTATCAGATCGTAAAGAAGGGCCTTCCTTCCCCCTACTCTCAAGGACACATTGAAGGTTAAACCGTCCATCGAAACAGTTGTCCCCTGATGGGGAAAAATTCTGCAGTGAGATAGCAGCTATAGGGTTGTGCGTATTTCCGAATATTAGAAAAAAAATTAAAACTTCGAAGTAAGTCGATTTTTATATAGATTTATTAATTTCTCTCCGAAGAATCATCGAATGAGATCAATTGCGTTGCACGATGAATCGCCACAAACAAAAAAAATTGCTAGATGGTTTCAGCTCACCTTCATTTCCATTCTTAAGTTGCAATCCGCGGATTTTGATGATCATCGTGGTTCTCAGTTACTTGAAATTTCAATCAGCAGTGCTTTTAGATAACCACATACTTCTAAGACATAAGTAGGTGTGATAAATAATGGCTTTTACTGATAATTTGACTGCTAATTTTTGAATTCCTTAACGAAGGCTATTGCGCGAAAATTTGGCATATTAGAAATTCTGCGGTTGTAAAAGATAGAGATTATAGGTAAGTGATATGGTTGCTCTACTGAGAAGAATTTGGCTGTTCTTGACTTCACAGTCTGATATTTGACCCTTTTGTTCTTTCAGTGTCTGCACAATGTTGGCAAGTATTTATATAAAATAGATGTATCGTTTATTTTTACTATGTAAAATTGTTTCATTTAGACATGCCATTTTAATTTCAATAAAAATAATTTTATAATAAAAATAAGTAAAAATAGAGCCAGTAAACTATTTCCTGGATTCCTACATTGAAAATTTCGAGCGTTCGAACTGATTGCTGTTTTAATATGATAAAAGAATATATTGCGCATTTTTAAATTAGGAATACGCTCATTTTCAAGGTCCTAAAACATTAGGACCTGGTAAAAAACGTTTAAATTTACGATATGTGTTCACTAATTTATGGTAAATGTCAAAGTTTCACAATATTTTATAAATTATAATAAATTTATGTTTAAAAGTCTATGCAAGAATTCCAAATGATACTACTTAAACATTCTTTGATTTTGAATTCTTGTTGCAGCCCTCATTTGATTGAAAGTGTTAAAATTATATAAAAACACCTTTATTTGTAAATGCAAGATTAAAATCGAATTTTGAAATTTGCTTTAACTTTTTACGAAAAATGTTTTTTTTTACTCGTAATTTATTTTTATGCCTTTTTGTAGCATTTCTTACTTGTATATAAGATCAGATAACTTTTTACTTCTGGGAATTCTAGTCTCTTCCACTTTGAAGTTCATTTTAAAAAATATAGAGCGATAGAAGGTAGAATTAAAATAAATTTATGCAGAAATAAATAAACAATGAAATGTAATTTGATCATAAATTCAGTCAAATTTTGTATTTGTTAATGCTATAATTTGCTTTGAAAGAAAAAAACATTCAATTATATATTGTAATCGAAATAAGCATTTTTTATTTTAGAGGCATTAGCGGATAATTGTTTAATTAAATATAAAAACGAAGTCAAAAGTATTCGTAGTTTAGCATTAGTTTAAGGAAATCTCTTTCGACAACAAATTAATTTTCACGAATAACAGAATTCATCTAATACGGGTTCATTGAAAGGGAAAAATACTGGTGCCGTCTTCCTGGACATACAAAAAGCCTTCATTGGAGTGTGGGTTAAAGAGATAATAACGAAATTAATAAAATATAATTTTTCCATTTCTCTTTTCTGTCTCATAGCAGCATATCTAAATGAGAGAAATTTGAAATTAAAGTTAAAACGCTGTGTCGGACACGCAATCAGTTTATTTTCAGATTTCGATAATTCAACCTTAAGAAATGAAAATCCTTATTTGTTTCTACCAGCACAGATATTAAAATCCATGCTATAAATAAAAGAAATGCTACCAATATGCGCTCAATAATGGTTAAGAAAATTTTAAAAAGTCTATATAGAAAATTTTCGGATTATAATACTGGTAAAAATTTATAAACACATCTGAATTAGTGATGTGTCAGATTTGTTCCTTTCGGGAATCAGATCCATGACTTCGAGTCCGAAACATAAATGGATATATTGCCCATAATTACTGCAATAATCTTTATTATTGAACTTGTATTTTAATATATCATGAATCATAATTAATAACATTATAATTTTAATTAGGTAATTAATTATATTGATATTAATTTTAATGAATAATTTTGATTAATAATTATAATTAATTATATTGATGTTAATTTTAATTACTCATTTTATTTTTTAATTAACATTTCTGTTAATCATTTAAAATTTCGTTAGTGAATTTATAGAAAATTTGCAAGAATCTACAGTATTTTGAGACGCTTTTGATTTCAGTTATCTGGTTAGGGCTTCCCATGAATGTCATTTAATTTGTCGGAAACATTTTATATATTCTGAAGCGCTCAGTAATGAAATTTCAGCTCATAGTTCTTTCTAATTAAATATAAAGTCACTCAATATTAATGAGCTCCATACAGTAAAAAATCTTTTAATCATCATCAAGGAATATAAAACAACACTTTGCAGTTTTCAAAGATCCACTGCTGTTAAAATCTGTTATGAACTATATAAACAAAATGTAATTTTTTAGTAAATTCCTATCAGTTGAATTAATTGCATTTAAATTTTGAGAAACTATAGATATCATTTAAATATACCGTACAAATCATGTGAATACGTGGCTTGGTCGGGAGACCGTCGTTTTACGATATGGGTTCGAAACTCAGTAAGCATAGACTCTGCAAAGATAATGTTTTATAAATTTTAATTTCTGATATTCTCTTTAAAAGTTATTTTTCTAATATATATTCAGTATTTTATTTTATTTTACTCTTTATTTCCAAATTTAATTTATTATTAGATTATTTTTATATAGTTCCTTAAGCTTATATATGAGTATGGGGGAACTAAGTTGTAATAGGAATTATTTAAAATTTATCTAATAATAAATCAGGTTTGAAAATAAAGAGTAAAATTAAATAATATGCTGAATATATATTATAAAATAACTTTTTAAAGAGAATATCCGAAATTAAAATTTTCAAAACATTGTCCTGCAACGACTATGCCTGTTGCGATTCGAACCCGTGTCCGTATAGTACGAAACATGGCGTTCTAACAACCTTGCCACGGAATCATCTGCTGAGGATGGCATATTTTAATGAAATATCCAAAACCAAAAGGTACATAAAAAATTCTATGACCTTTATATTACTCACATAGAAAATGTCATTTCTGAATAATTTCTAAAATGTGTGACTCTTTGTTGACTTATCTTAAATTTTTATACCAAAAATGTTTTACTGTTTGAAAAAAGTACAGAAATTTTTCTCTTAAATATGTTTTAACAAAGCTATTAATTTCAATGTACAGAGAGATTCAAGTAATGAAATTATTTTTGATATTGAAATCTTGAGTTAAGAACAAAAATTATAATTATTTTTAATTATAATTATTATGAATTCTTTTCACTTGCGTATTTTTTACTAGCAACTTCTACTTATGAAACAATATCAAAAAAATATTTGATCAAACCAACTATTCTACTGCTTCCTTTGTAAACAACCTCAGAAATCGATCTGTATGCACAGCGTAACCGATTGAAATCATTCAAATCAACCAAATCTTAGCATCTCCTGCTCCACGAGAAGAAACTTATCTGCATCCATGATCCTAAATGTTGTATCGTTCATTCCAGAACGCAACAAATCCTCTTCTAAGATTATGTATCCGAATAAGTGATTCTGAATCGGAATCATGATGCCGCGGAATCAGTAAATCCGATTCCGCCTTATTCAGGAATCCAAATCTCCAGATTTGTTCCTTTTGTTCGGAATCTGATACGGTCTTTCCTTTTGAGGAGCCGGATCGACGGATTCGTCCGAAGTGACCTACACATCACTTGCACTTTGATGAGACTGTTTCCGAAGGTGGTCAGCAAGAAGGCTCTGCCCTAATAACACAAGACGCTGTTCAATATTGTTACGATATCTTCACGATATTGTTCGGCATTCAGAATGCCGGACAACGTCGTAGAAATATCGTGCAATATCTTGTGCAGTAGGGTGGGTTGGAAAGACGATTCCACTGAAGATCCGACGTGTATGGGGCCTGTTGCACATGAAATCATTAAAGTGTCCAAATGTCCTCCTTCTTTTGGGGTGAGGTAGTTTGGAGATGGGGGTGAAAGTTTTAGGTGTTGTCCTCGCTATCTGACCACAATTAAATTTACGAGTTCCGTCACTAAATAATTCCGCATTGCTTCCGAATGAGAGGTTAATTTAACTGAAGTAAACTTAACCGAATATAGCCAAGAATTGAAAATTTTAGACTTTTATAAAAATGAGTTTAAAATAATGCGTTCATCGAAAATTTAAGGAATGTTGGATGCAGTTTCATTCACCAGTAGGTGAGCCATTGCTAATAACAACCGCTTAATAACTGAAAAGTGTTTATTTATCCATGATCCTTTCCCTTCATGTTTTCATATATTTAATTGAGCTAATAGTCCGGTAATTACGTTTGAGGCCATTTTCAGTGTGATACCGTCCATACTGCTTGCTTTCGTTTTTTACACTCGGAATTTTCATCTTTCATTTGCGGGGGATACTAATAGATCTGAATTAATCTAAAATATTGAAAAAGCTTTGATTTTGAAGAATCGAAATACATTTTTGAAACATATATTTTTTCAATATTAATACACATCTACAAATTAACAGTATTCGCAGTTTACAAAATTACTGATCTCAACTAAAAGAAGTAAAATATATTTAATTATAATACAAGTGCTTTCCCTTAGCATGCAGTTTTAATAATTATACGGAAATGAAAATAGCATTTATCAAAAAAAATGTTTAAATTGTTACAGATTAATAAAAAGCGAGAAAAATACTTCAAAGCAAATGAAATTAAAAATGAAATATGATAAAACGAGAAAGATAAAAATAGCTGCATCGAGAATATAGACTCTTTCAACATGTTGATGGTTTTAGACTGGCATTCTTTCTGTTTATTTCATATGCAAAAATCATTATTTACCGGATGCAACGCTCTGTAATACAGACCATTGAATCTAGAGCTACCAAATTTGGAATTTGGAGCGTAGGAATTTCTCTATATACATTAATATAAAATTTAACATACTTTGAAGTGTAGAAAGGTGCAACTTAGAACTATTTTATATTTTAATTACAATATAAGCTAATTTAAATTACTCAAATTTTTTTATGTTAATTTTATTAAGATTTTCAAAAGTAATTTTATGCTTCTTTTGTTACGTATGGTTTCATTGCTATAAAGAAATTCAAACAAATTTCTTCTACCAAATCCTTTACTCACGTATTTTTTCCACTGTTATTGTAATTACTAACTATAAAGCTGCTAAAGAAGCACTTCAACGATATTTTTAAATTTCCTAATTTCTTAAGCATTCCTGTTATATAATCGATGCATTCTTTCAGTATCTGTAACTTGCATATTGTGAAAATTGTTACTCACAGAAGCCAACGGCTGAGACAATCAAACCTAATACCTTACCTGGCTCAATGCTTCGTACTACATGTTCGAATTACGTTTTGAACTAGTATAGCGTTCCTTAACATGTAAAACCACATATCTTAATTTTTTGAAATTACAAAGAGGAAGAAAAAATCAATTTTCCGCAACCAATAACGAATACTTTTGAATTTATTTTCACATCTGGCACGAACATGCGAAAGAAATCTCCGTTATTGTGTACGAAATACTGAGTATTTCCTTCCTATTTGTAATTTCAAAACAAACAACAACAGATAAATTACGTTGCATATTAAGCGACGGTAGGCTGATTGAAATGGGTTTTTTTTTACATTTACGAGCAAAAAATTATTATGTGTCGTAACAACGAATAGAAACTTCAGTTCACCTAGCATATATAATGAAAGTATATATTTGTTTTAAAAAGGAACAACATGAATAATTTTTCTTATCTCTAGATGATAATACAGATGAAAAATACACATATTTTATCAGGAAAAAATAAACCCAACCAGCATTATTCTGCCGCCGTCTATCTTATATTAAATCAAAAGGTATCAATTTGCGGGAAATAAAGTCCAATAAAACATTCCATGCCTTTAGATTTCATAAGGATCTTTTACATATTTAAATTTGAACTTCGAAATCCTTAACCGCAAATTACATTTTTGTCAAAGAATTTCAAAACTGCAAAAAAACTTTATGCGCAGATACCAACTTTCATCATTCTACCTTTATTCGATTCGAAATCTTAAGAAAATAAAATTTGTGTCTCTGATGTTAAATTAAAATTTCTAATTTTTGTTGGTATATTGAGAAATAATTTGGTTATTGACGTAGAATTATTTTGTTGTATTAGTATGAAATATTGCACATATTCTGCACTTAGTCTTTTGATTTAAAAAAATTAAGTGCTTGAAATATTTTCTCAAATTTGATGCTGAAAAAGTTTTGAATAACACTTATAAATTTCATCAGTAATTGATGCAAAATGCTATAGCATAAGCTCACTTAAAATTTCGGCTTTAAAGTAATAGTAGCTTAAAGTTACATTAAATTGTCTATTTTCACTGTCAGACGATGCATCGCATATTTTAAAAAGAAGCATTTTTCCCCATTTTGTGTTGTAATACATATCGGTGATTTTAGATTAATATTGTTTCATACGAATTTTGTCTTGAAAAGAAAATTACTATTTAACCATTATCTTTTATGCGGAAGTGCAAAAATATGAAAACGAAATACTAAAATTGTCTTCTCCCCTTCCTAATGTACTGTGTTTTGTCAAGAATGTTATTATTTTAATCCGGTTGGATGTTATATTATAAATAAACGAACACTATAAATAATAAATTATGTTACATTAAATGATGATAGGAAGATTGGAAATAATCAAATAGTGAAGAATAACATTTGAATAAGAATAATGTTAATTTATATCTATATAATTAATTAAAACAGCTTCAAATAGATTTTAATTTTAAGAAATATAACTAACAAGCCATTTGAAAAATTGCATAATTAAATTTATCAAGCTTATCTGTGTTTTCGAATAAAATTAAAATAAGAAGGGGCTTCTTTGCTGTAAAACAAATCAACCATTTAAAATTATTTTGATAATGCATAATACAAATTAGCACACGAAAAAATATTGATATCTCTTTCAATGACTGATTCAGTGTCGTATGCTCTGAAGACGGGATAAAATAATTTCTGTTATAGAAAAGCATTTGATAAGCATTTAATGTGAAATATGCCCCCCTTTTGAAGTAACATAAAAAGATTTCGACTATAATATACGGATGAAAGCTGGTTCTCATTATGAAATATAAATACAGCGCCACAGATCAGAAAGGGACTATATCTCCAGACTGCTGCTGTAGTACTGATTAGATTCGGTTCCTGCAATTTGCTGTATTTCGTGGACGATAAAGAGGCAGAGGAGAGAGGCAATCAGTCCTCTGCATTAAGTTAATTATTAAAGGCAAATACCATGACTTACTCACTGATCACGAAATCTCCGACACTACTGGGACTAGAAACTTGAAATTTAGCAGACGGTTTCTTCTTGCGTAGTAGGTGCTCACTAAGAAAGGATTTTTCGAAATTTTAAAACGAACGTAAATTATTTAAAAATTTCTTTAAATTTTAACGTTTTGCCGGAATAACTTCGGATCCTATTATCACAAAAAAACCATTTTGAAATCATATTAAAGATTACAAAAAATTTGCTTTTCAATGACACTGATCTTGAAATTTTCTTCAATTTAAATTAATGTTTCAAAATGTTTTAAAACATGAATTGTAACAATGTCTTTATTGTTGTAAATAAAATTCAAGCCATCTCATTATTTCAGCAAATCTTTTATTCACGCGCTTTTGCAATTGTTACGGTTGTGATATTATAAATTGTTTTCTTCGGGAATTAACATCAAAGCAGAATTTTCACTTCAGTATTCATTGCATTTCTGAAATATTGTATCTCACCTGCTTCAAAGTAATATTTTTAGAAAGCGTGTCAACAGAATATTTGATTTCAGGTTTGTTTTTATTGTGTGTGAGGTACACTGAAATGATTTTCGTCCTTTCTTCAAGCTTTTAATCTCACGCTTTCCTGTCAATTTAAAATTATGATGCATGAAAAAGATTTCAAATTTTTGTATATTGCATTATAAGTAATTTTTTATTAAAATTTTGGTTAGGCTTAAGAGTACAGCACTGCCGTCAAACTTGAATTTCCTCAAGTAATTACTTATCATATTTGATATTAGAAACTAGAAATTACAGCCCGAAACTAGGATTTATGAAAACGAAATAATGTTCGGGAAAACTAACTATTTTTTAAATTTTATTGTCTACCTTTTATATTCCTGGATTTTTTAGATGTCTATGAATTTTTTTCAGACCTCACTTTTTGTACCCACTGTTTCACACGGGCCTCCAACATGTTCGGATTTCGCGAATTTATTCAGCGTTCATCATTCTACCGATGAGTGAGAGATGAATTGAGTGAAGGTTATTTGAAACTCAGTTTGTAAGTTTTGTTAGCTGCTATGCATCATAGAGAATTGTATCGCTGGGAGTTTAAAACTTACGTCTTTAAATATTTGACTATATGTCAAATACAATAAAATATTCAGTTCTTGCTCACCTTTGCTGAGTTATGTTGGCTGAAACTGCGAAAGATAATGCTGTAATTGATATAAAATACAAAAATAAAAACTAATTTAAACGGGCCAACCAGCTCGTCGCCAAAGGCAGCTAGCAGAGAAATAAAATCAATACTTAGAAGAAAAAATAATTTAAAATCGATTTATCAATATCTTTCCTGAGAACTATTGTCTGCGATGCATGATGTCCAACTACTGAATCATCGTCAATCGCGATCCTCGATGTTCTCAGCTCAACTTCTTTTCCATTTTTAAATTCCTATAAGTTGCCATTCGCGAATTTCGATGTTCATTGCTGTTCTCACGCAGAGGAAATTAGGGATGCTTGAGCCTCGTTTTAATTTTTCTCACATATCTCGAAATTCTTAATGGGTAGCTCAATAAAAAGATTTATTTTGAAAAATGGTAAATGTACTTATGCTAAATTGATATGTCATTAAATCACAAAATGAATATATTCCATGAAATCACCTGGGGTCATGTCTACAAAATGTTAGGAATACTTGATATTAAATTCTAATTAATAAAAAAATTATTTTACTCATTAAATTAAATTTAGTTACTAAATTAAATTACATTTGTTCAAAATTAAATAAAATATAAAGTATTGAACTGATTAAGCGATAAAAATTATAACAATGGAACTGGGAACCTAGCAAAGTCACCAGCGCATTGAGGAATTACTGGTTTCGTGGAAAATTGGAATAGATCAGAATAGCACCAAAATGAAAAGAAAGGACTTCAAAAATGTCGTAGAAAATAATAAATTTTAAAAGTTCATTGGACTTACTTGGCTCTCCTATGATTACAATGCAAACAAAAGCGAAAGGAAGATAAACATATTCTACGTGAAAATTCAAAGCAACAAAGAGATGAACTCAACTGAAATGTCGAAATTTTAAAAGAAACCGAATAATGACAAATATATCGCCTTTGCAAACCTTTGTTATATTTAAATAATAAATGAATAAAAATTTCATTTTTCGCAAGCGAATGAAAAATTAAACTAAAAATATGTATCCTTTGTAAAATTCATACCAAAATAATTATTTGCACATTAAAAAGAAATTTTATTTGTTAAATAATTACTTGAATTATTTTCAAAAAATTATTCTATATATTTGAGTCGCCATATTGACGACAAACTCCACCGGACCAGAAATTCATCCCATCCACACAATGTGGTATGCTCGGCTATGATATCGAAGGGGCAGTAAATTGTAAATCGGGCCAAAAATCTGTCTACGGTCAAGTATCCCTAACTTGATTTTTTCTAAATATTGTAAAAAGTAAGCCAGTTAGAAATAATATACCGCATAACTTCGTATATCAAATTATATCTATAAATATGTCAAAATATAAAATAAATAAATAAATCATATCTTCAATAGTAAACTTCAAATCCTCTGAGAAATGAAAAAGGGAAAATTTACTTTTGCACCCAAAACCTATTTACCTGCACACCTTTAAAATGGTTATCAGATTGGAATGAAATTTCCCTCCAATAGATCATGTAACCAAAGGCAAAACATAAACAGCACACACAGATGAAATAATCTCAGAAAATTGCGTAAGTTCAAGTATCTATAGTTCCTCTTATTTGTTGAAATATCTTTATTTTCTATTTGCATTATTTATACTTCAAAATACATATTCTAGTGAGATTTATATATACATAATATATAATATAGATATATAAACAAATATGACACTGGGCATAAAAAAAGGCTTATCCCCCAAATCAGTACAGAAAATAATGGCGCAGTGAAAGAAGTAAAACAACTACTACTTCCACCTGATCAACGAGGTTTTTACACAAACACAGTTCCAGCAAGACGTCCCTTACCCCCTGCCTCTTCAGAATTTCCCTGCAGAGGCCACCACTGAAGAAAGAAACTTTAAGGAGCCATTGAATGCTAGTCCATCAACATCAATAGAGGAGATAAGGACCTCTGGAGGCCATGGTCTTCTTTAATCAGATTGTTGTAATGGATGAGAAAACTAACAAAAGACAAAAAAAAACACATCCCAATAACAACTGTAAGAAGACAACCGAAATTTGTAACTCAGTATTCGAACTAAGGAATTTCCCAGAATGTTGGAACACGCTGTTGCAGTCGGCATTGTAAAATCTGGATAGAATCTCACCAACACAATAAATTATCGACCAATCTCTCTTCTCCCAACCTTAATTTATTAAAATGAAATTAACTGAAAAATTCGTTCTTCATCAGCTTAACGAATATATTGAGAATCATATTATAGTTAATCCAGGAAAATTAGGTTTCAGTAAATCTCTTTCCACAACAAATCAATTTTCACGAGTAAAATAACTCATCAGATGCGGGTTCATTGAAGGGGGGGAAACACTGGTGCCGTCTTCCTGGATATAACCAGCCGGAGTGGTCTCCCCTAAACTTTCTCGTATACTTTCTAAGTGGAGATTCGTCAAAATCTCGAGTTCGAATTTTTTTGACGATTACAATACTTTCTCTTTGTATACTTCGTATACGAGAAAGTAAAACAAAAAAAAACCCAAACAAACCTGAAATCAAATATCTGTTGCCACGTTTCAAAAAAATATTACTTTGAAGCACGCGCGGTCAAATAGGCAATGCAATGAATACTAAAGCGAAAATTCTCCTTTGGAATTGAATTCCCAAGAAAACAATTTACACTACCACAACCGTAACAATTGCAAAAGCGCGTGAATAAAAGATTTGCTGAAATAATGAGATCGGTTTGATTTACAACAATAAAATATTGTTAACAATTCATGCTAGAAAACATTATTTATTGTTGTTAATAAAATTTACAACAATAACAGATTGCTACCAATACGCATGCGCATGAGAATCGGATTAAAGGAAATTGATTATGCAATTTGAACGCCTCTTTTTGACGGATTTGGCCCAAACTTTTATTCGGATCTACATTCATAACGATAAAACTGTGTACCAAATTTTATCCATTTAGCTATTCAAGTTTATGAGTTATAGTGTTCACATGACCGCGGACATACAAATAGACAGACTTCCATTTGACGGATTTTGTCCAAAATTTGATAGAAACCTACAAAGTATGGTTAAAGACCACATACCAAATTTCATCCCCGTAGCTCTAATAGTTTTCGAGTTATCGTGTTCACAGACAGACACACACACAGACAGACATAGAGACATAATTCCAAAATTGTGTTTTTCGGACTCAGGGAGGTCTAAAACGTGGAGATTCGTCAAAATCTCGAGTTCGAATTTTTTGACGATTACAATACTTTTTCTATGTATACTTCGTATACGAGAAAGTAAAAAACCTTCATTGGAGTGTGGGTTAAAAATAATAAATAAATTAATAAAATATAAAATTTTCATCTCTCTTTTCCGTCTTGTAGGAGCATATCGAAATGAAAGAAAATTTGAAACTAGTTAAAAGGCTGTGTCGGACACGCAATCAGTTTATTTTCAGATTTTCATAATTCATCCTTGAGAAATGAAAGTGTTTATATGTTTTCACCAGCACAGATATTAAAATCTCTGCTATAAATAAAAGAAATGATGTCTAATTCTTCAAGTTTATGTTTAAGATTAATTTAAACAGTTTATGTTAAAAATATTCGTATTGGTATAGTGGTAAATATGTATAAACACATCTGAATATTTCATTTGAAATGTCTCTAAATTATTCAAAATCATTTGCACCTCGTATTCGCTATAATTTTGCATTCAGTTCAATTTAATTATTCTAGCTGAAAAAACATGAAGGGTTAGGCTAAGTTATGTAAGTTTTTTAAATATTTAGTTGGAAATTTTCTGACTGTTTTAAATAGAAGAAATTATCACTCGGATATATTGATATTAGATTAAAAGAGGAAAAAAATACAAATATAACAAAATAATGATTTTACTCAGTTACTGAGTAGGATTTGTTCTACAGTTTTAGTCAATTGGTCTAGTTTTTGATAAAGATTGAAATTTCTAAAATCGAAATTTAAAAAAAATTTTTAAAGCTTTCTCAGTTTGACGGCGCTTTCCGTACTAGCCTATTAAACATATTAGCAGGTATTCTTCAGTTGCGCTTCTTTCCTAAAACCTTACAAAAATCTTTAAATTATAGAATTTTTAATAAAAAATCTGCAATCATGTTTTCGAAGTTAAAACTAATTAATTTCAAATTAATATTATCCCTCCACGCGGAAAACTAATTTATTTAGATTAGATTTAAGATAATGAGACGGACACTGGTGGATCCATTCTTGATATGCAGTGGTGGCTCTATAGCTCAAAAACAAGCAATTCTGCAAACATGTTCGCTGGTGCAGGGATTTTGATTAATGTTCTAATCCATCATAATGCAACCTGCATTTTTATATTCAATTTTTCGCTCATCGAAAAGAGTGAAATTACGATTTTTTTTAAGGTTTGCAAGATTCAGCCTAAGGATAATGATTAATTCCCTCCTTATAAAGATTTGAACTAAATGATATTTTAGAAAATTATTTTTAAACTTATTTTCGAAGAGTGATTTCTAACAATAGAAAACGAATGTTCAATAAACCAGACGCGTTTCTGTCGACGCAACATGAAACGAAACAGGAATCCGTAAACAGCCCATCAGAGAATGAGAAAATCGCTCGCCAAATGTGGACTGTAACGACTGCAGCTCAAGTGCCTCTAAATTCAATGGGAGGAGGGTTGCTTTTTCTTCCAATCATCGCTAGGTGCAGCTCAGTACGCGAATTTTGATCCTTCCGAGGGCAAAATTTTATGCAGCTCTAGCCTGTGTCTCTCATACTTGTTGGTTGATTTTCCGCTTTCTTTTTACTTTTTTATTGCATTTCTGCCATTTTCGTTGATTATGTAATTCTCAAAGAGGAAAAATAATCTAATAAAATAAAAAAGGAAAATACAAACTTTTAAAATTATTTCAGGCAGGACTGCAGCCCTAAAGCACGAGCCGCCACTTTTGATATGCATCTTTAAAGATTATCAATTTGTTTATTTATTTTGATCTCATTTAATTCCATTTTCCATACAAATTATTAGATACCAATTTCGCAGCAGGATGGACCGGAGAACCGGGTCATAGCGAAAAATTTCATAGACAGTTTGCCTTCCTTTCAAGCATTAATAATAACTGAAATTGAATAAAATCTATGCTAGATACAGATGGAAAACATAAATTTTTAAATCTGAAGCCATGCCATTCTCACTCGGGGTCATGTGATTTTCGGAAACCGTAGGAGTGGGCGACAAGTCATTTCGATAAGACTGCTTCCGAATGTGGTCAGCCAGAGAGTTCCAGGTTCGAAACCCGATTCTACTAAATATCTGCCATGTATGGGGTCTTTTGCAACTTAAATCATGCTTAATGTCCAAACGTCCTCCCGCTAGTGTGGTGCCCGCAACCCACGTCCACCGACTCACCCATAGGGTTTAGAGTGTGATTCCAGCTAAGGTGTCGACCTCGTCATCTGACCGCAATTCAGAATTACGAGGTTCTTTCCAAAATTGCCCTCTTGTTGCTTCGAATCGGGAAGTTAGAAATGAACGTAGAAGCGAAAGTGTTCAAGCTCAAAGTCAAAGTGTTCACACTGCTAAGAACTGCGATCCTGGAAATCAACGGAAATGTGCGAGGTGTGGCGAATTCAGTCAGGAGAATCATGCCTGTAGAGCAACCAGATATAGTAATGGTGTGTATGTCGGTGAGAAATTCAAACTTATCTTGGTGCCAGATATAGCGCGTTCGGAAAAATATGTTGTTCTTACCTAAGGCAGAGGGATTAGATCATAAAAAGAACCGACTATGGACTTACTGAACCGCACTGGAATACAGATGAATACCAATCATTGCCTAACCGAGCACGTGTCGGCCCTTCAGACAGCACCTGATTTAAATCTTGTTGTTGCCACTGTCCAGGATTCGTACATGATAGCTGGGCGGCCTGTGGACATGGGCTGCATATTTCGAGGAATGGTAAAGCATTAGTAATAATATGCAACTAAAATATAAAAAATTATGTTAAATTCCAATCAGAGCACATTATAATTGTTGAATTACATATTTGTAATAAAATATTAAATTTCAGTAGTGTCTTCTTCCCCCCTCATGACAACATAGATAATTTAATTAACGAATTTTTGAATTATCACTTCAATCGAGGACTTACTCTTTTAACTGGTGACTTCAATTGTCGTTCGCGACTTTGTGTTACCGACAGTGAAAGGTAATAAAGTGATAGTATGACGATTTAATTTCTTTAAACAATTTACATATATGTAATATTCCAGATTGGGAGGCCATCCTTTAAGTCATTGAAGCTTTCAAGATGGGATCAAACAGTGGGAGCATCACAGGTGTATTTATTTTATTATGGAATTAAATCAAACATTAACTGAGTAGATATTTTTTAGATGTGGAGTATGGTAAAGATAATTTCTACTGAATTTAAAACAGATTGGAAAAGTTATGTAATAATTTGGATGAAATAAATAGTATGGCTGGTTTTAGAAAAATACTTTGTGGATTGTGGAGTCTGTCTGCGTGCTGCATCCAAGAAATATCTTAGAAAAACCAAAGAGGCGGAAGAAAGTATACATTAGGGTGGGCCGAAAAAATCAAAATTTTTTTTCATGTCCTTATACCTTGGAAAAATTGTGAATGGTGAAGAAGGTATCCGAAGGCAAACAAAAATTTTAAATATATTGATATCTTCGTAATCGTAAAAAAATTGATGTAAATCAATAGCTTTTAATGATTTTAAAATTTCTCTTTATCTGTTTGTATATTATTAGCTGTAAAGTGCAATCTTGTAGAGTAATATATTATTTTGTCAAAAATCGGTCAAGAATTTCTGGTGGTTTTGAATCTGGGCAGATTACGTGGGACAGGAGACCACAAGGCGCTCCACTTCCTAACCTTCCGCACTACACTGGTATTTTCTCTCCTTTTTTGTGTTTTTGGGCATTTTTAAATGAGGATCAAATGTAGGCTTTGCACCTTGGATAGTTTAGGGATTGTACTTTTGCCCTGTAATTAATAATTCTCCCATCCTGAAGTTGTTTCCCGCAGCTATATTAGTTAATTGTTTGAGCCATGTGGATTAGTTAGAATATCTCAGTGTAATTAAACTTCCCCATCTTTGTTTACATTTGCCGTATTGTAAACTTTTTTTAATAAATCCTGCTGGTTCATTTTCCCTCTGGGCCACTTATGGCAATTAGGCAGGCTCTTCCAGAGTGGAGTGTATGCACAACACTGCCGCGGAAGAAGAAATGCGC
>BGPR01008386.1:52517-64067 GCA_013235015.1 Araneus ventricosus | reverse complement strand
AGAAGCTGTCAGCGCCCCAATAGAAAACCAAGCAAGCTTGGGATTCAGACCATTTCCTCGGTGTCTGTCCATCCTTCCTAACCCGACCAAGATCCAAGCCCCAATCGAGTATAAGGAAGCCAGCACGCAGACCTTCTCTCAACCGGATTTCCGCCCCAAACCCATTCTCAGCATAAGGAGCAGGGAAATACAGCAAGGAAAACCCCACTTTGCCGGGGCCTTCAGGAAGGAAAATCTCGGCCATCCTTTTGTGCCCAAAGGTACCAAGGTTGAGAACAAGACTCCAGTTCGAGATTCTCAAGAAAGAACTTACAAAACCTGATTTCAAATATTCAGAACATCAAGAAGGTCTGTACAAAACAAAGGATTAGTCGTCGTTTGAGAGATAGAGAAGAGGGTATTTCCAAGCTGGTAACCCTCCATCACAGATAAAGAGGACTTAGTAGCCAAAATAGAGGCAAAGGCGCCAGGCAAACGCCACCCGAGCTCTTAGCCTACGACACCCCCCCAATTCAACACGTTTACGTTCAAGATCTTTGATACCCCTACCGATCAACACTAATTCAAGCATCAGTTTGCACCGCTGTGTACGTCGAATGGATTTGGATCCCTGGATTGAGGCACGAGGCGAGCTCCTCTAACGCCCAAAAGGGAAAACCGCCATGCCCAGTAGAGTTGTTTTGAACGACTCCTGCATCATCCGTGTCGCACCTCGCATCACGCATTTTACGGATAGTATCCAGCCCATAAGTACTGTAATGTTAAAATTACTTAATTCTCGGAAGACGTGCGATAATAGAACACTTTGATATGCGAGTACCAATTAAAATGTTGAGTCTCAATTTTGGGCAATATATTCTTCTTTCAGCACATCTTTGTTTCTTTGATCTTTTGAGGATCAAAAATCATATCCTGAGATATAGTGCATCAGGTTATTGATGTGACACACCACAGTTCATCTCTTTACTCGTGGAAGAGATAATAATATTCGACCGATGCCCAACCATTTCCCCACAAATTTTCGATCGGCAATAGATAGAGCGGGCTGGTCAAAAAGAATCCTGTAGACTCCAACGATGCATTCAGGATATATCGTACACTGTAGTCTGTATCATCTTGCTCAGAAAGAGAGTTTGTATGTCGTAAAAATATGCAACTGAAGAACTCCAGTAACATACCGGCGCGCCGTTAATGTGCCAATAATGCGCACTAGTGATTGAAAAGCTGTTAGCACCAGCGTTTCAACCGAAACTATTATTCAACACTAACGAGACGTGTGTGCCATGCGTTGCTCGGGAATAATAAAAAAGCATCCATCTGATAGCCCGTCGCTACCCATCCTCATACACCGATACAATCGTTTGTGAGAAAAAATACTTCATAAATTGAAGGAGAGGAATGCTAATTATTGAAGGAGAGGAAACTCATATGCACTTCTTTCAATTGAGGGCGGTGTAATTTCAAGGATTATTGAGTTTTGAAATCTATGCCTTTTACTCTTGATTTCTTATTATACTACACATTTCTTTCCGGATGCGTTATTAGGGATTGCACACCACTCTAACTGGTCAACTGCCGGATTCCCGCATCAATCCGGCCGGATTGGACATATCAAAATTATTTGCCTTTCATTCCAAAATCAATCGTATAAAAAGATGGTAAAGTGAGTGTATTACAAAGCTTGAGTAAAAAATAGCGTTAATTCTCTTGCGAAATCAACTTTATTTTACACTGGTTCTAATTAATCAACATTTACTTACGCATGAATCAACAATAAAAAATTTAGTACAGTGTAACTATTAGTTAAATTGTAATTGTTATATCAGTTTAGTAAGTAATAATTAGATAATGACGGGCGGTTAGGTTCAGTCTCACTTACTAGATTTCACAAATGTATCAATGATAGAATTTGTAATGTAACTTATATTATGTAAGTAACTTATATTAATCACAATAATTAGTATTTAGACACGCTAAGCAGTCTCATTCTTATAATTATGACAGTCATCATGAATCTGCTTAATCAATGGCACAATTATACAATAACGAGTTTAAACTTCTTCGTATTTCTTAACATACTACTTAAATTATTACTTTAAGTAAAAACAATTAAAAAATCACTTGGTTTTGAAAAAATTATCGTAGGGAAACAAACAGTGTTAATTGTGTCATTTTGTCAATCGACTTTACAGAGCTATTAAATATAAATCCAGCGGTCTAGAAAGCCCTTTTCTTTCTGCTTCTACACTTGTTGGTTCATTGTCAACAAATACTCAAGAATAGAAGACAAGCATTTTCCTCGATCTCCCTAATTTCAGCATGGAAATATTTCCTTCTTATAATGTTTTCTTCATAATCTTTTCTTTTTTTTTTTGGTGTATTTATGCTCTTAAGTTTTCATGATCTTGTTGATTTGTATTTGTAATTCTTTTCTGTAATGTCAATTCCTTTCAATGACGATGAATCTCAAGTTATTTTCTACTATATTATCCATGTTTTCTTTAAAGCTATCATCTTGAAAAACTTTTTCTAGATATTTTTTTCATTTCTAGTCTATTAAACTTTTTTTTTGGTATAGTAAATGCTATCATCAGTTCGTCTTTGTATCATCATCATCTTTTTTTTTATTCTGTAGGTATATTAATATTCCTGTTTTCATCTTGAAATGGTTTCAAAAGTGACATGTTTGTTTTAGAACTTTTAGACTAGTACCTGCAATGCAATACAAATAGGTACATACTTACAATTTAAAACGTTATTTCGGTCACTATGTAAGAAGAAAGTCGCATTATAAAGAAAAATCAGAAATATGGATCGTTACTCAATTCATTTCTAAGTCTAATTATCTACTTAAATCATTCTCGTACTCGTAAATGCAACATAAACATAATTCATCAATCAATTGAACAATAAGAATGTCTATATGTGAAGCGGGTGAGTCAGCGTCGAACGACTCGTACACACCACGCATTTAAGTACCTACTCTTTCAACAACGCGAGTATTTTTTCAAGAAATTGGCTTCATGTATTTTTTTTTTAATTTACCGGATCCGGTGATCGTAACGACGTCTAATGATACCGGAACCGCCGGATTACCGGATCCGGTTTCCGGATTGCATTCCCTAAGTATGTGTTTTATTATAAAAATAAATTATTATTTAACGTAAAATGATTTTTTATATGTATATCATTAGGTATTTAAGTTATATTTGGGAATCTGTAAACATTTGTTAATAAAAATCCACATTCAACGAACGAAACTCCGTATTTCTCAATAGCAGACTTAGGGAGAGAGTAGCTTTACTCCCAAAATGGCTGACGATTGAACGTGTCGCTACTTAAGAGATGTATTCAGGGCTTTAGGACGAACGAAATCTCTAACCCCATGCGGTTCGACACAATAAAGCAAGGATTTTAAGCGGCAATTATGGCACAGCTGAAACTTTTACATTGGGGAGTGAATTTCTCACATGTGGCTGGTACAGCTCTTATACCGTACCGCCCATATGCAAGAGGTTAATTCTCTCGATCATACTCAGATGGTTTAAATTTCGGTTGAGATTTAATTTTAATCGATGTTTCATCAACCTTATTTCAAGATTTGCTTATCTTCTACTAAACCAACCGCCTGACACGCCCCTCTCCTATCCCCCGTGTTGTCTGAATTCATAAACCAGGGGCGGGGGATTCTACACCGCCCCGAACGGTGTGTACAAAAGAGGATTCCATTCTTCTTCAGCCTATGAAAGCAAAGATTGAAAATAGGGAATTCTTCGTATTCGCACTCTTCGAATGTTGTTCACTTAGGCCGTTTGACGTTGGGGCCTGAGAGTTTTGTTGAATTTCAGATTGCTTGATTTTCGTATATTTTAGACTGTGAATTTACGAAAGTGCATTTCGAATTTTTTATTTTTTTCCGCGTTTGTTTACGAATAGCTGTTAAATAATGTACGCATTGCAATTCGCAGATACTGCTGACGGTTTATTTTCTGACTTGGAAACATGGCAGTACCTGCGTTTTGAAGAATTTCTAGAGAAACTTCGCGAAGATCCACATCGCATAGGAAAGCCCATGAAAGGCTCTAAGAAAGGTCTTCTGCGCGCAAAATTTTTAAAAAACTTTAGAGTTCTCTTTCAGATTGATAGAAGAACTAACACAGTAATTGTACACAGCGGCGACAAACGTTCCCGTGTCTACAACCGTTAATTTGGACCATACATTTCTAATGCGTGTGTGCCACGCGAATCTTGTCACCTTATCTACCGTTACGGGACCCCAAAGACTATCATATCATAATTATTAATTGTTTCGTGGTGTGAAACACATTTTCAAATTAAATGTCGTTTACTGCTCGAATATCAAACCGGCCCGTGAGTGGCCGGTCAGAGAAATCAGTGCAGCTTGTGCACCCGTTGCGAGGCTGGATTATGATGACTACTAGAGGACTATCTCTTTTCTGCATTCAAAGTTGCAAACCAAGGGGAACTGAAACTACTGAGGTAAGAAGTATTTGTAGTCATTTCTTATTAAATTACTTGAATTTCTTAAACACTTGAAATGGTTTATATTTTAAGATTAAACATAAGTTTAAACAACGTTTATTACGTTTTTCAAGGGACTGACGTAAAATGACGTATAATTGAAATTTTACTAAACAACTCTAATTATTATAAATTCAATGCTACTAATGCAAATACATTTAAAAGTATTCATTTTAATTTTTTTAAGATAGTGCAAGTATAATACTACATAGTATGGAAATCAATAATTGCACTTTAAAATTAAACATTTATCATAAAAGAAAGAAAAATCATCTTTATAGCATGTCTAGAGTGCCAAGTACACTGGTGTAAAAAATTAAGGAAAATTTCGTAAAATGCGAGAAATTTGCAATTAATACGAAAACTATGCTTCGAAATCAGTTCTGGCGAATCGTGTGACATTTAATCGAGTATCATACACATTTTTCAGTGAAGATTCGGTCACGAGGGCAATTAGGGTGGCTACCAGAAAGGGATGAAGGCGAAAATGGAGTTTGACCCATCCTGTTTCACAGAAAGCTGATAACGAGATGCAACTTTTATCGAAGGTTATGGTTTAATGTGCATAATATTTACATGCATTTTCGTAAGCATAACACAAATATTCGGGAAGATATAATTGTTTCTTTAAAAAATCCCAAATTTTTCCGCATGTGTTTTGATTATAACATGCGGAGTTTTCATTCAAATTATACGAAATTTGCAGAACACTTGACAATATGTTACAGAAGTATTGTATTAATCTTTGAAGTAAATACGTTGAATATTACAGGAAATATGAGTGTTTGTACTAAATAATTTTTTACTGCGCATGTGCGAGACGGAGCGGAATTTTTCTTTCATAACTTCAAAGCCAGATGTATAGAGCAACTTAAAAAAAAATTCCAGTTGAATCCCGCTAAAATTCAGAAACCTGTCGGCATTTCAGTGAGGTGAATTTAAATTTCTCTTTGAGAGAAGCTAAGTGATGAGGGTTCTTGTACAAACTAATATTTTTTAAATTTGAATCTTCGAACAGTAACATTGATTTTAGGAAAATTGAATATCATGAATACCACCATCATGTACACTTATAAATTAAATACATTATTTAAATTGCATTTCTTCGAATACCATTCGAATATTCAAGTTTCGAAAATATCAGTTTGTGCAAGAACCGTCATCATTTAGCTTCTCTTCAAGAGAAATTCAAGGAGCTATTTACGTAATATGGCTTAAAAGTTTAAATCTGAAGTGAAAGATTTTATCTCTCTTTTTCTTTTCTTCTTTGATTCATTTTGGATACATTTAAATACTATAGCAATTATGTTTGTCTGTATCTTTCGAGGCGTATTGTTCCATTTGAAATCGTTTAAGATTTCATTCGGTTTTCATTCTTTAACATTTTACCTGGTTTATAGGTATCAATATTTTAAATCCTAAAAAAAAACTTTTTCGAAAATATCGGTTTATTTTTTTCTCTGTACTGTCAAATGTCATTATAGAGAAGAAAAACAAGCGGGAAAACCAATAATTTGTATCTTTTGTTTTGATTTCAAAACTTTTTCGTGTCATTGTGGGCGGGTTTTTTTTTTCATTTTGGTGAAGTCCTGATTCCACGGGCAACGCCGTGAGCGTACTGCTAGTGTAATATATTTCAATGAAAATCAGAAAGAAATAGTATAAAAAAAGAGAAGAAAAAGTTTAAAAAATTTGTTGTAATTGATACCGTATTGATTTGTCGTAATAAACTCATCATATAACGAATTTAAACTCTTTTTCAGCTTCATTTATATAATGATTTTGTTTTATACTCGAATTCCTCTTTCTATTTTAAAATTAAACGTATAACTTAATAATGCCGAAAACAGAAGGTTTCAAAAGTCAGAAAGAAAGAATATTGGTATTAATTTCTTTTAATAATATTAAATTTAGCAAAAATCCCTCGAAAGTGCTTTTGTTTTTGTTGGGAATCAGATACAAGATAATACTATGTTTTCGCTTTCAGAACATAAATAAAAGTAAGAAGAATAAGCATAATATGTATATTTTAAAATATATTATTTAATCATTTGAAAATTGAAGATTTTTGATGTACATGATAAAGATTTCTCTATGATTGAACAGTGTAATACTTTCAAGGTATTCAAGGTTTCCACATTTCTTTAGAAATAAAGCAACTAGAGATAAGAAGTGTAGCAAAAATATATATTACATTGTAAATTAATCTCATTTTGTTGGCAAGTAAAATGAACTCATTTATGTATGAAAGTTCCATAAATTAACAAAAATTAGATCACTAGTTCAGGTTGTTATCAGCAAGATGAGATTAAATAAAAATGCTCAGTCTCTGCTCTTCAAGAGTTTTTTCCTGGAAGCAGGCAATAACGTAAGTTTTTTTTTTTTTTTTTTTTGGCAAGCAAAAAAAGTACACAAAAATTGTCCAAATTCAACTGGACTTTTTTCGTATATCAATGTGGAATAACTTCTGCGACAGCTTTAAATCGGCACAACATCATTCGTAAAAACGTAAACAATTAAAAGAGTTATTCAGCAGAACATACAACCCTAATGACTTTGAATGGGGGAACAGGTTTCTGTAATTATTACATGCTTTAAGTTTTAACACATTTTTACTCAAAAAGAGAAATGGGAAGCCTGATGTTTCCTGTGTTAATCCTTTGTGCTTTTCAAGGCCCCCCGTTAGCAATTTAGTCTCTAGACGTGCGAAGAGTTTAACCCCAATCCTTTGTGTCACCATTCAAGTTTCATAAAAATCTTCTTGTGAAATTGTTGATATTATAAATGGTGATCTTTTTTTAAGGCTGTACATTTTGGAAACAAGATGGAGACGGAACGGACTCTACTGGGTGTCGTGGATTATCTCATCTTCGCATGCATGCTGTTGGTGTCCGCTGGGAATTGGGATATACTTCCGATTTTCTGGCGGCAAACAGAAGACAACAGATGACTACCTCCTGGCTGGCAAGGACATGTCCATCTTGCCAGTTGCTTTCTCTCTCATGGCTTCTTTCCTTTCGGCCATTACCGTCATTGGTGTTAAAGCAGAAATGTACCAGTATGGAATAAACATGGCTTACATGAACATAGGATATGTCATAGGCATGATTCTAACAGCTTATATCTCCTTGCCAGTTTTCTTCGAGCTAAATGCATCGACAGCTTATGAGGTAAGTAAATGATGTAATTGAGATGAAAGCAAAATTTAAATTGCATGATTTGCTGTATAAAACGAAAAATAAGAATCGCGTTGTTTTATCAGTTATCCATTACAACTGCAGCTGATAGTATGCGAAAGCAACGGTTATATAATTGTGCTAAGTTAAATAATCCTATATGATCTGATGTACAGTGGAACTTGGATAATTCGATGGTAAATGATGTAGTTGAGTTGAAAGAAAACCTCAAATTGTGTAATTTAATTTCTAAAATAAAAAATAAGAATTGTTTTGTTTTATAAGTAGTCCAACGCAGTCAGTGACAACTGCAGCTGATAATACACGAAAGCAATGGTTGTATGATTGTGCTAAGTTAAATAGTCTTATATATGATCTGATGCACAGGGGAACTTAGATAATTCCAATGTTCTGAATTCGAATTCGTCGGTCATTCATATTTTTACTTGGTACCTTAAAATTTCTATTATCACAATGTTAAAATATTGTCTGTAATTCTAAATTATACTTGTTAATTCAAAGAAAAAACTAAAAAATTGCAAAACATTGTTTTACTTCTGAAATGTTTAAATTAGTTAAATACGACCGTTACCTTATGTCCTGAATGAGCACAAGTGAATAAATTTTAAAGCCTTTAATTCACTCCAGAACTGCCGTACAGTGCATCCGATTAAAAGAACAATACAAAATTTCTTACTAAATTCTCTCAACACTTTACTTCTGAACTAAACTGCTAATTTAAAAATATTATTGTATAATTGTTGTATTAAAACACACATTGACTATTTTAAAAAATATTTACCTATTTATTGAAATCATTGTTTTTAAAATTATTAATTTTTTAAAAATTATATTTAGTATTACTTTATATTTAAAATTTTTCTCTTTATTTATTAAATATGTATTACTTACTAAAATTATGACCTATTAAATATAAATCTTTACTGTCACTTTTTTTTTAAAGTTGTCATTTTCAGTCCCGAATTTTTTAATTCGAATTTTATGGTAAATCGAATTTTTACGGTGGTTCCATCCACTTAAAATTAGAAAAATTCTATGTATTTTTTTAAAAAAATGGTATGCTTGAGCAGAATTTTGTTCTAAACAGCAGCTATCGATATTTTGTGTAATGAAACTCTATGTATAGAAGAAAGATGCTTAATTTCCCGGAACTCTTTCAATCCCTGAAACTCGTAGAAGTAAACATTACGTCGTTTAACTGTGATAAGTCCACTCTAAAGAGATTCCTTTCTTACAACAAAAATAAAAATGGATGAATGAAATTCTGTTGTCAAATCTGTTGATAAGGAATCACTTTATTAGTGTTGCCAGTTTCAAAGACTGAATTGCATTTTTTCTCTGGTTTTAGTCCTAGGGATCAAGTCTCCCAAGTCTCCCCTACTGTTTTCAATTGCTCTTTTATATTAATATTTTATTACTAATGTATAATAATTATGTTTTTTATTGTAAACCTTAATCTTATTTCAAACAAAATAAGTACACATATAATCATTATTATTGTTATGCGCATAAATGTCATTAAAACACATAGGACATATTTGGACATTGTTCTACGATGTTTCCCGTCAATTGCACCCAAAACAGTTCGGAAAGCTCTACTGATTTTCGAATAGTTTTGTTATGGCCAACCACTCATCTTCATCTTTCGGCAACTAGAAAAAAAATACAGGGTCCTTATTGTGAATTTAATCTAATTTCAATGCAAAGTTGTTCTAAATGTATAAATGACCACATGGTTTCAAAAATACTGAAAATTATGCTTTGTTTTCAGAGACTGGAAATTGCGCCTGATGATAATGACTACGATCGACTATATCTGACGTCGCTGATCATATATATCAAGAGGAAGCCAATTGGCTACTGGAACTCCAGTGAACGAAGCAATTTGAGGTTTTCTTTCAAGAATATGCAAGTATCGGCTGTACTTATCAAAAGACCACCGAATATTTACCAGTTTATGCTGCTTCTTTTTCCTATTGAACTTTCGAAAAATACTATCGCCAATATAGACTACATACTTTAGGCTAACCAACTTCCAGAGATTACCATCATTTCTTTCTTATTCAGTTTAATTTTGTTGTACAAAAACTAGTGAAAACCTTTTTTAACATAGAGATTAAATTGTCAATGATTGTTTTAAAAATGTTAATTTTCAAATTTTCAAAAGATTTAGTTGTAATTATTCCTACTTTATTTTTTTAAAGTGCTTACTGATTACTTATAATTTCTGAATTATTTGTTAGAGTTGTCAAATATTAAAGTTAAGTTTTCCTGACATATTTAAATTAAAAATTGTCATTTTCTTTTGCTGTACTCAGTTTTAGACGCAATTTTTCTTAATTCATCCAATACCCACTGTACTGTTAAACTTTCCTAGTTCGAAGCCGACGGAACCACAATAAAAATTTGACTTTACCGAAAATTCAAATTAAGAAGAACTGTGTCTGAAAATGAGAATGACAAAACACGATAATTTCTGATTTAAAAATAAGATTAAATATTTGTTTTTAATATTTATCAATTTCAATAAGTCGTCGCTTAATAAGCAATACCACCGTCCTTAATCTTTTGAAATTCCAAAGAGGAAGTAAAATCTAAATTTTTTTGCAACTTATAACGAATATTTCTAAATTTTTTTTATATGAGCACGAGACCGCATGTTCATATTATATGTTAATAATCATATGTTGAAAAATAAAAAAAAATGAAATATTCGTTATTAATTTCAAGAAATTCAGTTTCCTCTTCCTGTTAAAAATTTCAAAAAATTAAAATAGGTGGTGCTGTTTTTTAAGCGACAAAATGATACATAAGTTATTGCTATATAAACAGTTAGTGAATCTCTACTAATAATAAAAGCGATTGTCTGTTTGTCGGCGTTCTCAAGACCGTCAGATCTTGAGATATCTAATTATTCACAGATATAATTTGAAGTTTTAGAATGCGCGTTTCGGAGAGTTTTTTTTCGTCAATTTACTTAGAAATTTAGTTAATTAAAAGGCGAGCATAATTTCTGCACTTTTTGTTAATGACTTCTAGAAACAGTGTCACACAAAAATTATTTTTTGCACTATCTTATTATTCGAAACTTTATCTTTTTAATGATACCAATTTAGTTGTCACCCAACTTTCCTTCTCCTAATGTTAGTAAAATTTCAAAAATATTTTAATGCATTATTTAAAACAATAATTTTCATTACTGCAATGAAATTTAACCAGTCCCGAACAAAAATTCAAACTAACGAGGAATTAAATTTAAAATTTTCAAATTAGTCACGTTCCACCGAATTAAAAAACGAAAGTAAATCAGAAACCCATCTTAAATTGAAATATCTAGTGAAATTTCACAAACATGTTAATCAAATGTCCTTTTATATGCCTTAAATCGTTTATTCAACAGCTTATCCTAGTTTTATTCACTTGGCGTCTCCACATCGCTTTGAAAAACAAAAAGTACCAGAAATGATGGATTCGAATTTAAAATTTAAAATTAATCACATTCCACCGTATGAAAAAATAAAGTATTTCAGAAAATCATCTTAAGTTTGGAATATTTCAGTCAAACTTTACCAAACATGTTAATTAAATTTCCTTTTATATACTTTTAATTACTTATTCAAGTTCCTATCTTATTTTCCATTGCATATATTCACTTTGTGTCTTCATATGAAAATCTTCCATTTGAAGTTAATATGTTAAAGCTATTTGTGTTGTACGAAAATGTAGTGTATCCTTACCGATTTTGATGTATTTATCATGATTAATAATTTTACCTATACATTTTAAAGAAAGACTTTCTCATTTCAAATCC
>BGPR01008386.1:25197-52507 GCA_013235015.1 Araneus ventricosus | reverse complement strand
TAATTTTTCTCTTGTACTTGGTGTTTGTTTGTGTTGTACGAAAATGTAATGTATCTTTACCGATTTTGAAATATTTGTCATGATTAATAATTTTACCTATGCATTTTAAAGAGATACTTTCTCATTTCAAATCCCATCTAAGTGCTACACAACTTTGTTATGTTCGTGATGAACATATAGATTAATTTTTCTCTCCTTATCCTTGTCATGGATTTGAATATTTTCTAAGTTTCTATTATGTGTGAAATATTGTAAATATTTTGTGATGGGACATTTTAATTAGATTGCAAATATTAAATTTGAAAGCTTTTCTTTATGTTATATATAATATACATGCATATAAAATAAATTTATTGACCCACATGTATTAAATTAGCAATTTAAATTTTCAAACATATTAACAGTGATCCAGATGAGGTCAAACTCTTAATTAATCCAGATATTTGATGCTTCATTTGGTAAATGTCGAAACTCATTTATTCATAGAATCCATGTTCTTTGCACATAATATTTGTGGTTCAGTGATGATCCCGCACTGTAATTAGTCTATGTAATCTGATCAAATTATAAATAGATTGGGTGCTGTCACAAATAATCAGATAATGTTTGGTTAATAATGTGTCGATGTTTAATGTTTGTTAATGATGTGTCGTTATATCATCTTGAAACTGAAAAAATTCCACAAATGATGAATACGATTAAAAATTTAAAATTAATCACATTCTACTGTATGAAAAAAAATAAAGTATTTCAGAAACTCATCTTAGTTTGGAATATTTCAGTCAAACTTTACCAAACATGTTAATTAAATTTCCTTTTATCTACTTTTCAGTACTTATTCAACAGCCTATCTTATTTTCCAGTGCATCTATTCACTTTGCGTCGTTATATCATCTTGAAACTGAAAAAATTCCACAAATGATGAATACGATTAAAAATTTAAAAGTAATCACGTTCTACTGTATGAAAAAAAATAAAGTATTTCAGAAACTCATCTTAGTTTGGAATATTTCAGTCAAACTTTACAAATATGTTAATTAAATTTCCTTTTATATACTTCTGATTACTTATTCAACTGCCTATCTTATTTTCCATTGCATATATTCATTTGTTGTCGCTATATCATCTTGAAACTGAAAAAATTCCATAAATGATGAATACGATTAAAAATTACAAATTAATCACGTTCCACCTTATTATAAAAACGAAAATAGTTCAGAAACCCATCTTAAATTGAAAAATTTCAGTGAAATTTTACAAACATGCTAATTTAACTTCTTTTTACTTATTTTTAATTACCCCTACATTAGACTTTTTTTTTATTTTCCATAGCAACTATTCACTTGGTGTCGCGATGTCGTATTTCGACCGAAAAAATACCACAATTATGGAAGTAGGCGAAGACCATCGAAAATTCTTCCTATCATAGATATGAAGAGTTGTTAAGAGTGTGTTGGAATATCTTCCTTGTAGATCTAAAATTCTAAATCCATTCAAAACCCTGACTAACAAAGGATCTATGTGAGAGGAAGCACCATGTAGCCACAATAGGGACTAAAACGTCAAGTCAGAAATGTGTCGAATAATAAATTATGTCTAGCATCTCGCAAACACCTGTTTAAGAGTGCACTTTTTCTTTTCACCTTTCCTTCTCTACTCCTTAAAGAAAAACAGGTGTTATAGATGATTGATATCGTAGCTTAAGGTATCCGACTGTGTTTGGAGACATTTTGTTGAAAAATAACTTATATATATATATTTAATGTTATTTTTCAACTGCATAGGTTTTAAAACTATGAAAATATTGTAAAATTAGGCTTTCAAAATAATATTTTTTAAAAACTGAGAAATTTGAAGAAAAATGACTAAAATATTTGCCTTACGCTAACAGCCATTGACAAAATCATATTCTAAATATACATAAATCCTTGTAGGAGTACATTTTTATGACAGTTATCTGTGTTATACTCTAAAATATTTCTTGTACTTCAAAATAGTTTTGAGATAGAGCTGAACATAGTTACTAAACTGGTAATTTTTCATAAAAAATGCTTTTCGTTTATATTTAAGCACTTAAAAATAATACTTGATTTTAAAATTGACCTTAGTTTTTAGAGGAAAACATCAAGCATATTACAGAAAACAATCTCAGAAAATTTCATATCGATACTTGAATAACTTTTTGAGAAATCATCGTTACGGTCGATAGTTTTCCTCAAAAACATCATTTCTCAGAAAACACATTTAAAGTTTTCATGCAACATAAAATAATGCTTACAGTTCGGTAATAAAACAGCTGTAACTCCATTTTTATTTCACGTAGAGTAAAAAGTGAGACAGTTTTAGAAAGCTGGTTAAACAGGCTACAAAATTAAGTTATAAAAAGTTTTTTTGATAATTTCATCAAAAACGACGATTTTAAACCAGTCGGATACCTTAACAAGCAATACACCTGTCCCAATTTTTACGTCGCTTTCCCCTTGCACTAAAATGTGAAAATTTCCTCTTTTCTGTGATAAAGACATCATGACTTGGCCGGCCATTTGGATTAGACTGGATTAAGGATCAAATTAATTAAAAAATCTTTCAGTTCCACGTGAGACTTCAAGTAAGAGAGGTTCACCGTTCTTTTCAGCAATCAAATTCCCCATTACTTCATGCACTGTTGGCTGATATTCTGTAAGTCAAGGTTTATTTGTTCCCACCATATCTTGTAAAATATTCACATTGTAGTTTGTAATATGTTACAAATATCTTATTTAAGCGTCATGTGTTGACTTGTAGGCATGGGTAATACACGCTATAACAACTTTTTCCTACTCATGGATAAACATCTTGATATCAACTGCTAATAAAAACCAACAATTAAGAAATTCAGCACCGCTCAAATAAATATTCACTACGGAAGAAGCACCGTGCTCACGATGGAATGTCAACGTGAATAATTTTTGAAAATATTTTCGGTTGAGTTTATATTTTTGTGAAAATGTATAAAATATGTGTTTGGTTCAAATTTTGTGATACGCACTCCCACCTTACTATAATAAAAGCCTCGATGTCCAAACGATATGACAGTTAGTGAGTAATAGGGAAAATTATTCATGAATTCTAGATACTACGAAGCAAAAAGGAGACCAAAAATTTGTAGTTAGACAATTTAAAGCTAAAAGGAAATGAAAGTGGAATTGTCCAAAGAAGGCAAACTAATTTTAACATTAACAAAAGCACGTGAGAAATTAAAAAGTGAAATAGGTTTAAAATGACAGAAAACAAAAACGTTATGAATTGTGTTTAAAATAATTAAATAAATAATAATAATAGATAATAATTGAATAAATAATAATTAATTAAATAAATTTTAATGGTTAAATAGTGGTACGAAAGTGGAATAGGTGTCGCTGAGAAGCTTTTTTTTTTTTTTAACTTCTAGGTGGTTCAAAATTATTTTTGTGCGATATGTTCTGAAGTTACTGCGGAAAAACGTTAAAAATTACCCTTTTTACTCCCTCTAACAACTTTTTAACAGTAAAGTTCAATCCTTCCAGGTGTGAAGAAACATGTGTGCCAAATTTCGTTCAAAACAGTAATTGCATGTTTCAGACATAGATTCACAACATAACATTTGGATTTTGAGCTCTATTGGTATGACAGTAGAAAAATAATACCTTAAGTATAAATATTACGAAGGTAATAAAAAAGGAACCATAAACCTGTAGTTAAAAAATGCAAAGATGAATGAAAATGGTTTTTTTTTTTTTTTTTTTTGACAGTTGATATGTTTTAAAGAAACCTTAAACGTAAGAACATACGGATTACCTGATTATCGAATGTGCACTCGACAGAATGCCAACGAGGATTTAAAACCAATTTGGCCGAATTTTAAATTTTCTTTATACATTTCTAAATCTAAGGAGTTAAAATCACGTGATCACAAAAGGAAATATCCACAGAAAGCAACTTAAGCTTAACATTGTTAACAGCGCGCATGTAACTAAACAGTGAAATATAAAAATCTAAGGAGCTAAAATAATGTGATCACAAAACCAGTGTTGGGAATATTCAAAGAAATTACGTGTGATTAAACAGAGAAATATATAACTATGTAACTTTTTAATCACTCACGTGCTTTTGCATTTTAAAAGATATTGGAATAAACAAAGCATTCTTACAAATTGTGTTTAATTAATTTTCAAAATTGATTAAAAATGAGAGAAAAGGTCATACAGAAATATAACAAGTGTCACTGAAAAGCTAATTTTTTTAAATTTCAAGAAGGTGTAAAAATAGTTTCTGGGCAATGATATGTTCCAACGTTATGGCAGGAAAGCGCCAAACCTTTTAACCCCTCCTTTTACTCCTTTTAGGTGGAGTTTGAAACTTTTAATTGCGTAGCGGGGCCCTTCAAATATTACGTAAGCATGTTTTTGGTAATTTTGAGCCCTTGTCAGTAAAAATAAGCAAATCGCAAACCCCCTCTTATAATTACGTAAAGCCAAACGCCCCCCTCCGTTCTTTTTTTTTCCAAACATATAACAGTAATAATCTAATTTAAAAATTTTAGAACTTAATTCAAATAAAAAAGGTCTAACTCGGCTTAAAACGAAAAATAAATATATTTAATTTCTTACAATTTGTTTAAGAAAATTTTAGTTTATCACAATTTTAAAATTCAAGTTTAATTTTCTTTTCCAAATTTAATTTTTTTCAAATTTATTTTTTTAATAATATTTTTGCAAGTTACAAGAGATTTTCGGACATAAGAGGTTTTGATGTCTTATAAGCATCACTCCCCCCCCTTGTCCGGCAAAAATAAGCAAATCAGCTAGACCCCCTCCCCCCCCTTAGGTGCTTACGTAATATTTGAACGGACCCAGTTAATCCTTCTAGGTGCTAAGGAACATGTTTCCAAGTTTCGTTCTAATCCTTCAAGAGGTGTGGAATTGTATAAGGTTCAAACACACAAACAAAGAGACATTGGATGTTATATATTAAGATTTCTTTTTTTCTTTTTTTTTTTACTTTTTTGGGAGACTATTTTATAAAGTCCTCTCTACATATATTATTATCTTTGTTTTAGTTAAGTTTAATATAGCATCAAGTGCAGATGATTTTGTAATCTAATGATCTCTTTAAATATATACAGTGGTACCTCCCTTAATGGACACTCCCGAATAGCGGACACCTCTAATTAACGGATATTTTTACGAGTCCCAGTCCTTTTATATAGGACAATCCATGTTATTCCCTCTGGATAGCGGACACTCCGAATACCGGACAGATATTTTTGAAAAACTTTCAATTATTTTGGCAAACATTTCAAAATTATTCTAACAAGCAAACTAAAAATATATGTTTATGCGTCTTTACAACGAATTTTTCCTGACTCCTGCCTTCCAGGCTTCACACAATGGAATTCGACCCTAAAATGTTCACAATGGCATTCACCCTTTGGCCCCTTCACCCTTTTTTTCTTCCTGTTCTTCCAAAACTCCCCGTGTTTCTTGGAATTCAGAGGCGCGAAATCTGTTTTGGGCGGCTTGGTCTTTGGTCACTGGCGAGCCTAAAACTTTACTTGTCTATTCAGTTTAGTGTGACAGTGCAAACAGATTAACATCGTGTTAAAATGGAGTCGAATAGGAAGAGATTGAATTTGAAAGAAAAAATTGAGGTTTTGGAAGTTGCTGAAAGGGAAAAGCTGAGCGTTCGTAGCCTTGCCGAACGTTCCCACGTTGGTAAAACACAGATTAGTGAACTTTTGAAGGATAAAGAAGCAATTCGAAAAACCTGAATCGAACGAAAATTTGAAAAATTCGAAGTTTCTTAAGACAGAAACAAGCGAAATTGACCAAGTGTTGATGAAATGGTTCCGTTCTGCTCGCGCAAAGAACATTCCTGTAAGTGGTGTTTTGCTCCAAGAAAAAGCCAGGGAAGTGGGTGAAAGTTTGGGATTAGAAACTTTTAAGGCCTCAAATGGATGGCTGGAAAAATTAATTAATTTTCAATCAAATGTCAAACAGAAGTGCAAAAACTTCTTTTATAAAAAGTTTGTCCTCCCCAATAGCGGATACCTCCTAATAACGGACAAAACTTTTGGTCCCGTGACTGTCCGCTTTTCGGAGGTGCCACTGTATATTATTTTTGTTTATTTTAAATTTATTTTTCCCAGAATGGCAACAAAAAATTAGTTGTTAAATATAATTATAGAATCTATATATTTAAAATAATTTGCGAACACTATGAAGCAGTCACTCAGCCCCAACGACTGGACCGATATCGAAAATATTTATTTCATACGCAAGCTTATGACGTTTGCATACGTCGTCAATCTTCGTCTCCCCTCTTTATTTTTGATATTAATCGAAAAATCACTAGTTAACTGTACATTCTTTATGGAGGAAAACCTTGACAGAACCACCATTGGACCGATTTCAACAATTTTTATTTCATATGAAAGCTTAGGATCCCTATATATTTCATAAATGATCGTCTGCCACCCCTTCGCTATACATTTTCTAAGGGGATGGGGAAACCTACACTGACTCCCCAGTCTCCACAACTGGAGAGATTTCGACGCTTTTTTTTTCCGCGAATTGATTTCTGCCACAATTTTTTTTTTTTTTTTTTTTTTCGCGAATTGATTTCTTCACTTTGCAAGAACAGCTAGTCAATCAGAATGCTGCAGTTTTAACAGTATTTTTTATCAGTATGTGCTTCATTCAACTGGGCGCCCCAAGAATATTCTAATATACCTATGGCATATATGGTAACTTTATTTAGAGCGATATCATACTTCATGTAATGTTCTGAACTTTTACACAGAAATTCGCGACAACGTTGTGTAAGAGTAATGGTATTTTTTTGGGGGGGAGGGGTTCAGTTTTCTGACGTTTTTCACTAATCCGTAAGCAGGGTCTAGTTGGACCGTTTTTTCTTCTAGGAATTTTTTAAAAAATGAAATTAAAAATTTTAGTTTTTTTTTATCTGCCACTATTAGTGTACCTTCAGGAAGAAATCGCTAAAGTAAAATTTGAATATATTAACTACAATATTAATTTAAAACCTCAAACTGATACCAAGTCGCCTGTGCCAACTTGCCCCGACTACGGGGTAAGTTGGCATAAAGCGGTTATAGCAAAACATTCTTCTATATTATTATATTTTGTTAATTTAAGTAACATAATTGCGTTGTCATCCACATTATGTGTATTATATTCAAATTCGGCGCATTTCGACTCAATAGAAATTGAGATGCAGCTTTTATGGTCATCATCAAATAGTATTGTGTAATTATAATCAAATTTGAGTCCGCGTGGTTTTTCATAACAAATATCTTGTATAATAAATCTGGTGCGATTCCATCCCACATATTCAGAGATATTTCTATATCGCACATTCTGAACATGCGCCACTGGGCATGTTGGCCCGCCGGGCAACGTGCCCCATGCGAAATGGCCCAACTAACCCATATCGACATTTTTATTTCTCATAAGTATAGAGATTTATTCTGAAAGTATTTCGATAAACAAACAAACACTGAAGTAACAATTAAGAACTGTCTTTCTGAATATTATTTGTAAAAATGTAAATTGTAATTTATAAGTAAAGAAAAAAAACGATTATTTATAAGTGAGGAAATTTACTCAGCTTACTAAAAATTAGAAAATTCTAGCTTGTTCTGTAATGAACGCTGCTTCTTCAATGAGGAAGGAAGACAGGACAATACACACTTGTCTGGAATTCCAGAGTTAAATACCGTAAAGTTTTGAAAATATCACGACTGACCTAACGTGCCCCTATGCCCAACTAGCCCCGGTCTACACTAGTATTTAAAACTTTAAAAAGTAGTAGTTCCGAGACATAAAGCTTCTAGCCCACTGCGGATCACGGCGGTTCCTGCTAGTTAAATATTTGTTTAATCAATGAAAGCGGTATAAATTTCATTACAACAATGAAAATTTTTGTTGTAAATTGCACCTAAAAGTATTTATTAAAATTAGAGAAAAAATTGTATGGCAACTTAATTGATATCATTGAAAGGATAACTGTTTTAATTCTCAGATGGTGTGAAAATAATTTTTGTAGTTTAATATTTTCGGAAGTTATCAAGGAAAAACTCCAAAATTTCTCTTAATTTTTAATTAATTAAAATTCTAATTAAATTTTTTAAAAAGGGCTCCTTGGCGCACATAACCACCCCTCAAAGTATGTTTGTGCCAAATTTCGTCACTATAAATCTAACGGTCTGTCCTGTAGAGTGCCAAAACACACACATTCTCGTTTATTATTAGTAGAGATATATCTATTTACTACCACACCTTTCTTTGTTAGATAAGCGTTTATTATTATTCTAAGGTCTGCATTATTGACAGGAAAACCAAAGTCATTGAAATGGACTACACAAGTTGCAAAGGTCTTTTCATTCTCATTGGAGAAAAACAAGTGATTTCCAGATTTCCTTATATGAAGTAGCTTCTTTTTTTTTTGTAACAAACTGTTCACTTAGGGTACCAAAAAAGTTTCTGACTCTTTAAGAGTACACTAACCTTCAGAAAGATATTAAAATTACAATTACAAAATTATACAATTGTAAGAAAGAACAAAACTGTAATAGACATTAAAACGCAACAAAATTGACGACATACGATTGAAAAACCAAGTAAGGAAGAATCCATCTGGGAAACGTTGCCAAAGACCATTTTTCATGAATGGCTTCTAATTGGGAGAAGTTTTCTGTCGACGAAAAACGATTTTAAGGTCAAATAAATATCCCTCTGAGACCTGAACCCATCCCGGACAATTGGAAACAAAAATAGGTAAGAAACATTTCACAAAAAATGAAATCTAAACAGTCTTTACATTGCTTTAATTATTGTTCTTTTATCCCTTTTAGCTAATATTTTCTGTATTTACTCCAGTTTCTAACCTTGAGAAATGGCATTAAAGCAAGCTTCTACGGTATCTTCAAGTAAATCCATGTATTTACAAGCCCTTAACTTCCTTTCATTTCATTCCTTTCTTCCACCCTGGACATAACTGAAGAGAAAGCAAATATTGCTTTTATTATTATTTAATGCAGAAATAAATTAGAAAACCAACTAGGGTTGCTTTGTAGCGCAAATTCCCATGGTGCAACAAAACCATCTTTTTAAGGTGCAAAGTTACTCCACGTCAGAAAAAAAATTAATTACAACTTAACTAACAAATATAATTGGCATTCAAAGCAACAAAATGAAAGATAGGTTTATTATCTTTTCACTTGCCTCCAGAATTGTTATGCCTTCTTACTAGAGACAGATTTTTCAACATTAACATTTTCGCTGAACAACTAACTCAATGCTTCTTCCTTCTGTGGCCTCCTGAATGATTGTTATATACGTTTAAAGAATGAAATAACCTCTATTTAACGAAGTCGTTAAATCCTGAAAAGAAGTTCGTTATATGGAAAATTCGTTAAATAGAGATTCACCTTTTAAAATGCTTTAAACTTCACAAAACAGATTTTAAATTCATAAACACTAAATATTATTATTAAAAAAAGTAATTAATCACTCCTTTATTTTGTAAATTAATGTCTATTTGTTTTATATATCTTACCCATGAAAAAGAAATCTGCAAGGAAACCCAGAATGAAACATAACATTGTCCGGGAATACACAGTATTTTCAATTTTAAAAAAATAATTTTATATTAAAATTAATGAATTTTAATGACATTATCGCATTTATTTCAAAAAGTAATTTTAAGCATACATTACCACATGCGTCCTTAAATTTAATTACTGATAAAGTTCGGGGGTCTCCATTTAGGGTGAAAGCGGGATATTGACAGTTTTTCTAGTGAAGTGGACAGTGGGGGGGGGGGGGGGTTGGCCCCCCCGGGTTGAATGAAAAGAATGACTGCGATTTTACTGCTCTCGATGAGTTAGGAGACTGGTAAACCTAGTTCAAGGTCATTGATCACCACAAAATGTGTTAAAAGAAAGAATAAGTTTGAAATGTTCAGAAATTTTTTGAGAAATAGGGAGAAAAAAAAATATTGGATCACAAGAAAAAGTTCGTTAAATAGAGAATGCACTTCGATATTTGGAGGTTATTTTACGAAGAAATTCGCAAAATGTTCTTGGTTCCAAGGAAAAGTTCGCAAAATAGAGAAATTCGCAAAATAGAGGTTCGTTAAATAGAGGTCCGACTGCACATTAGTCAGTGTTACCAAGAAACGAGGCAAAAAATCTCACCAGTTTTTCTCTATTTCACTTTTAACAGAAATTTTATACTGGTCCAAAGTTACCTCCACGAGTGCAAAGTAACCCCGTTTTACAGTAGCACTTAATTTACAGGTGGTGTTTAATCATAATTTTGAAATGAACACTTAAATTGTAACAAATAAGATCCCATGTTAAATTTATTTAGTAGTCATAATTCATTTACTTTATATTTGTTAAGTTTCAGTGGCGAATCCAGGGGGGGCTATCGGGCTACAGCCCCTCCCCAGAGCCAAGTCAGAATTCTTGATTTTATTTAAAATCATTACAACTGCTTTTTCTTTATTTCCCTCTTTAAAAAAATAATAAAAACGTTTCAACATTGCTTTCTGGCTATACAGGCTCGAAAATTTTCCTACTTTTATAGTCATTCCACTTGTATTTGTAGTTTTGACGCGGTCGAAGACATTTTTTGGCTAGTTATTACATTGTAGTTTTTATTAAATTATCGAAAGTATTGTAGTGTTCTTTATGATTCTTATTGTCAGGTGAGTAAAGTCTGTAAAGTTAAACAGTTTTGGTTTACTTTAGCCTTGAGGTTTGACATTCGTCACGACGATACAACATTTTTATGATCTCAGCCCCCACCCCAGACTCGAATCCTAGATTCGCCACTGTTTAGTTTAATTTTAGTCATATTAACGTCCAGTTTTGAAACAACACTGGGGCTATATTGGGCTTCATAATTTTGAACCGCGGTCAGATGACGAGGACGATACCCGAGCTGGCAACCCCCTTGTTATAACTAGAGCTCAAGAATGTCGCCTGGTGGCGCTGCGCGCTGTTCCAGGTTACTATATTATACTGTAACTCTCTCACTAATGGCTTCTTTTCTGGGTTTTGCTCTGGGCTTGTCTTGTGTTGCGTGATTCGTGTCTTGTCTTCTATGTTTACGTCAATAAATGTTTATGTTGCTTACGATTGGGGTATGTTGTTGCCTACGAGTCGTTTACTGACATGTAAGCGAATTAAATGAAATTAATACGAATTGTGTATATGCGGTTATTAGAGTTTGCGAAGCTTGAACACTCCTCTCCAAACTTCCACACCACACAGCTGGAGGAGGTTTAGCCTGCAACGATCCTCATGCGCGGTGGATCTTCACTGTGATGGGGTTTCGAGCCTGGGGCCCTCCGGCCCTGGTGCAGAGACTTTACCACTAAACCACCGTGGCTATACTTAAATTATACATTACATATTATTATAATATAAATTATTTTTTATAAATAATTATAATGATATAAATTTATTATATATTACATTTGTATTTAAAATCTCGTAATTGAATTTCTTTTTAATTTCAAGATTGAAAAATTTTATTCGTGATTAGTAAGGAAAGATAGGTAAGAAGAATCATTTTTACAAACAAATTAAAAATCTGATTGTATAATAATAGAGGAACCACTTTATGACTTTTGAAACATCCATTTTATATTTGCCTAAAAAATATGCTAAAATCATAAGTAGAATCACTTACAAAGCGAAAAAAGAAATTAATTAACACTATTATTAATTTCATGAACTCCGATCAATAGTTCCTTTAGAATCATTTTTAACAATGCCTCTTTTAAACAAGAAGTTTAGAGAAACAACACATACAGAGCGAAATTTGGTTAAATGTTTTTAAAATTCTTAATACACATTTTGTGCTAAAAATTATTTATATAAATCAGTGGCGAATCCAGGGGAGGGGCTATCGGGCTACAGCTCCCCCCCAGAGCTAAACCAAAATTCTTGATTTAATTTAAAATCACTACAATTGTTTGATCTTAATTTTCATTTTAAAAAATAGTAATAGAATCGTGACAACATTGCTTTCTGACTTGACAGGATCGAAAATTGTCCTACTTTTCTAGTCATTCCACTTGCACTTGTAGCGTTGGCGCGGTCGAAAACATTTTTTGGATAGTTATTTCATTGTATTTTTTATTAAATTATCGAAAGTATTGTAGTGTTCTTTATTGTTCTTATTGTCAGGTGAGGAATGTCTGTAAAGTTAAAGAGTTTTGGTTTATATAAGCCATGAGGTTTGACATTCGTCACTACGATACAAAATTTTTATGACCTCAGCCCCCCCCCCCCCGACCCGAATCCTGGATTCGCCACTGATATAAATAAAAGAGGAAAAGGGAAAATTGTAGGTCTTCTCCCTTTACAAAAGGAGAAGAATAAGATGAGGCGGAGAAGGCCGTTGGTTTTCGACTTTGTATAGTGAAAGGCGTGTCGTGTTGTGAAGGGGGCGGGGAATATGCTGTCATTGGCTAAGGGATGAGATTCTGCTGCAAGTTGCGATTGCTCAGAAATGGCGGTGCTGTCTTACCGATTTAGAACATAACACTTTTTCCTCTCACTTCATAAGAAAATTACCCAGTTATTTAGTATAGTATGCTGTGCAGTAGCGAATCCGGGGGGGGACTATCGGGCTACCGCCCCCCCCCCAGAGCCAAGCCAGAATTCTTGATTTAATTTAACATCATTACCAAAGTTTTTTCTTAATTTCCCTCTTTTAAAAAAATAATAAAAACGTTTCAACATTGCTTTCTGGCTTGAAAGGCTCGAAAATTTTCCTACTTTTGTAGTCGTTCCACTTGTACTTGTAGCATTAACGCGGTCGAAGACATTTTTTGGCTAGTTATTTCATTGTAATTTTTATTAAATTATCGAAAGCATTGTATTGTTCTTTATGATTCTTATTGTCAGATGAGTAAAGTCTATAAAGTTAAAGAGTTTTGGTTTACTTTAGCCTTGAAGTTTGACATTCATCACGACGATACAAAGTTTTTATGACCTCACCCCCACCCCGACCGGATTCCTAGATTCGCCACTGATGCTGTGCGATATTCTTGTAAATCGTTTATGCCGAGGGAAGTATTGTATTGTGTACACATCATTTTTATTGTAAAATGGATTTTCAATGCTGTTCTGGAAGTTATTTGGATGCATTACATATATTTTTCGTTTAAGCGAACAGATTCCCAAAAGATAACATATTGAATTACAGGGGGATTTGAATTAATAAACATGTTGATGTGCTTCACTTTAACTGACGTCAATTTGTCGCGACTGTTAGCAGGGACGTCTTAACAAATTTAAGCGCCCTGGGCTAGAATAATCTGACACCCCATCAGAACAGCAACTAGCCAGGCTTCATAAAATAAATGCTACTTTCTTTTGGTGCCAAAGCAATCAGTAATACGACTAGATCTACTTCTTGCCCTCTTGTAGCAACAATGGGATGCAGTGGCGAATCCAGGATTCGGTTCTGGGGGGGGGGGGCCCGAGGACATAAAAAGCTTGTATCGCCATGACGAATGTCAAACTTCATGGCGTATGTAAACCAAAACACTTAACTTTACAGACTTTACTCACCTACCAATAAGAATCATAAAAAACAATACAATACTTTCGATAATTTAATACAAAATACAATGAAATAACTAGACAAAAAATGTCTTCGACCGCGTCAACGCTACAAGTACAAGTGGAATGACTAGAAAAGTAGGAAAATTTTTAAACCTGTCAAGCCAGAGAGCAATGTTGTCACGATTTTATTATTTTTTTAAAAAAAAATAGAAATTAAGAACAAACAGTTATAGTGATTTTAAATAAAATCAAGAATTCTGACATAGCTCTGGGGGGGGCTCCAGCCCGATAGCCCCCCCCCGGATTCGCCACTGATGGAATGAGAAGCTGCTTTCTCTAACCCACATCTCACAACATAAGAATCAGCATCTCCTGTGGCGACTCGTTTCAATTCCTTTGGAAGCCATTTAATGTGTTAGTAATTGAATAAACCTGGTCTTATTCCTTCCATTGGCCAGAAAATGTTTCTGTTCAACTGTGACAGACTGGTTGCTACCTTTTAAGTTAAACTCAACACGGATATGTAGATTTAGATTATACTATCCAAATACCCTCATTTGGAGCGTTAACAGAACCAAAAGATTGAGTAGAAGGAAGTGAGAGTAGACTTCTGGAGGGGAGCGAACGTGAGGGGAGGCATAGAGTACGACTGTTCATTAATCATTAAATAGTGGTGGTGTCAGGACGGGGGGTTGTCGCCCCCCGTCCCCCCCCCCCCACTACTCTCGACACACACAATACTACCCTTGTATAATTATTATAGAGGCATGAAGTTTTTCTGAGGGTTGTTGATTCAGCACAGATTTGACCATTCCAATAAGGAATTTTAGAAATATTCCCTTTAAATCCCCCTGTATCTTCTAAAATATTGATGATAAAAAAAATTTAGGATTATTTTTGTAGGAAATTTACTGTAGTTTAATTTTGTACGAAATTTTCGCTAAAACCCATAGTTTTCGAGATATTTAAGAAAAAATTGAGTAATCCCCCTTTGACCCCCTGTACCCCTGCCTACCCCCTCCCGGCGGAGACTTTCAGTATGTCGTTTACAGCAATCTCTCGAACAATTGTGCCAAATTTCAAAACTATACACCTTTTTTAAAATTTACAATTCGTTGACTGGACTACGAGTAGAAGGAAACTTGTGAAGGGGAAGGGAGGTGGCGGAGGAAGGGAGCACGACTGTTCATGAAATAGGTTTGTCACACACGCACCCGCTCCGACGCATGCAATACTTCTCTTGTATAATTAGGCATAAGGTTTTTAAGAGGGTTGTTGCTACAGCGCTTTTAATTGATTTTACCATTAAAATAAGAAATTTAAGAAATATGCACTTTTAAATCTCCTTCTGAAATGCTGATGCTACATATGTAATGTAGGACTTTTTTGTAGGAAATTTCATGTGGTTTCATTTTGTAATTGAGTGATTTTCGCTTGAAGCCGTTTTCGAAATATTTAAGAAAAACTGAAAACGTCCCCCTTTAAATCCCCGCGCACCCCCACTGGCGGGGACTTTTAGTATGTCGTTTAGGACACTACTCCCAACAACTATGCCAAATTTCAAAACTACACCATTTTTTTTTCCATTTTTTCTTCGTTGACTGGACTATAGATTAGATTCATGATAATGTTTTAGGCTGGCATTCTTTTTGAAAATGGCGTGATATTAAACATCGGTTTGCTCAAAATACAATCAAGCCTGACGAAGACAAGACGAATCGAACCAAAAATATTATCATGCTACTATGTTTCAGAGTAGATGTTCGAATCTCATTTGATTTTTTTTTCATTAAATTTCGAGAATGGACTGCATGTCGGATGTCTTTCTTACTTGGTGGCCAAATTTAATAAAAATAGTGCTTAAAAACGCACTTTAATTAGTGCATTAAAAAGTAGAAATTTTTTATTATAACAATAAGGTGCCCAACCGTCCTCCTTTCGTAAGTTCCGTCCTTCCTCGAAAAGTGTATACAATAAATGATGTTACAAATGTTTTTATTGTGCATTTATCACATTATAGTGTATTCTGTATTATTGTTGCAATGAATTAAATGTTTCTTTTATTTATGATATTTTTAGCTTCAATTTATATGTATCCTCCTCTTGTTGGAGGTTAAAATTTTGTCACCTTAATAACAAGGTTTTTCCCGATTTCATTCGAAAAAGAGGGTGGTCTGGTGCAGGCGACCCTTTATAACATATCTAGACGTCATAAGCTTTCATAAGAAATAAAAATTGTCGAAATTGGCCTGGTGGTTGGGTCTGGGGAACTGTCTGAAGGTTTTGTCAAATTATTTTAAATGCATAGATTATTGTCTGTTTATTAGTCTTTAATATATGTACAATTTGTTATTGGATTAGATTTTAATTTCCTGCTCAGAGATTGTTGTCTCATCTTACTAGAAGAAACTCCAGTAATGTATCCTGTAGATAAGATATACTTTCGATCTCTCTGTGCAATTTTCGAATAAATACCACTCCATTTTACTTTCCACAACTTAGTGGAACCCGAGGCCTCGAGGTTATTTTCGCATTATTACCAGGGTAATTTAATTTTCATGCTTTCATTTCATTTGCAAGAGCCTTGCACTCGATTCATTCAAATTCAAATCCTATCCTTTAAATTTTGGAACATTATTCTAACAACATTCCTAATTAATTACCTTTTGTATGTTTTATATTATCCTGTTTTATAATATAAAACTGCATATTATAATTCTAAGAAAATGTGTTGCTTTATAACTCAAAAATATATCCGATCCTATAATCAAATATTTAGATTTTATTAAGAAAAAATTTTTAAAAAATATTTCTCCACTATCTTGTTTAAAATTATTTTTCATTTCGAATTTTTTTTTTTTTTTTGTATGTCAGATACTGAAACCAACTCTCGTGAAAGTGGTTTGCAATTAAATTTTCCGTTATTTCAATTTGTCAAAATTTTCTACTTAAAACTGCTTAAATAAAGAATATATTAAAACCAGTAAAATATATCAGATTTTAGAAATTGAGGAGGGGAAAAGGGGGCCCCGAGGCTTGCATTGCCTAAGGGTCCATAGAGGGCTTAACTCTTTGAGCCCTATCCCGTCTCAAACCGCCCCATTCGACAGAGGCTTGAACTCAGGCGGTTTCGGTGCTCGGGTGCATTTTACGGGAGAAAAGTAGTTCCTTTCTTTGTTGACAATTAATCGCCCAGATTCGGTGCCGTTCTTCTGGAAATTCTGTAAAGAAAGGGAGGATTCCATTCTTTTTTCGTGCACAAAAATTTACTTGAATTTTCAAGGTTCTGGAATTCTCAATCTAGCCGGGTTCAGGGAGTTAATCCGGCCCTGTTAATAGATGATTAATGAATGAGTCATTTCGCCAACCGAAAAAAAAAATTGGACCACTCTGATCTGCCAGTGAAATGAAAAAATCCTAAACATAATGTTCTGAAAATTAATAGATGCTTTATAGTATTCGAATACATGGCCCTTTTCAGTGGCGAATACAGGGGAGGGGCTATCGGGCTGCACCCCCCCCCCAGAACTAAACCAAAATTCTTGATTTAATTTAAAATCACTACAACTGTTTGATCTTAATTTTCATTTTTAAAAAATAGTAATAAAATCGTGAGAACATTGCTTTTTGACTTGACAGGATCGAAAATTTTCCTACTTTTCTAGTTATTCCACTTCTACTTGTAGCGTTGGCGCGGTCGAAAACATTTTTGACCAGTTATTTCATTATATTTTTTATTAAATTATCGAAAGTATTGTATTGTTCTTTATTATTCTTATTGTCAGGTAAGTAAAGTCTGTAAAGTTAAAGTGTTTTGGTTTATATAAGCCACGATGTTTGGCATTCGTCACGACGATACAAAATTTTTATGACCTCAGCCTCCCCCAGACCCGAATCCTGGATTCGCCACTGGCCCTTGTAAATCAAATGAAAGCACAAAATTAGGGTTTCTTCCCCGGTAAATCGTAACATCGTTCATGCTTTTTGTATTCCAGGGAATAATACTTAGTTCCCGGAAATTGCCGGGAACAGTTTTTGGCAATGCTTGAAAGATTTTTAAGAGACAAAATCAGCAATTTCAAAAACATTAATTGATATTAAAGAACAATAAATTTTCGCTAATGTAGAATTTGAAACTCTAACTGCAATTGTAGCAGGCTTGAAGCCAGTAAAAATTGGCCTAGAAAATCCATACAGTCGATACGCGACTTTGCTAACTGCCGAAGGAGTGCTTTCATTATTGGAGAGTTGAACCAACAGAACTTAGAATTTGCTAAGAATATCAAATGTTCTCTGATCGAAAGAATCAGTGAGAGTAGCAGTGTTAGTTTACTTGGATTAATGCAATATCTAAATTTTGGGAGGAAGTATGATGTTGCTGCAGTTACTGTTAATCTTTCACGTTTACAAAATAAAAACGCTTTGATTCAACCAGGGACGTGGCGTATGGGGAGTCGGGGGTGACCCCCCCCCCCGATTTTTCTGAAGTCGGCAATTTGACTAAATGAGTAGGCAAATTTTGAAAAAGTAATCGAACGTATTATTTTATTCTGTGTATCCCCGACATTTGCAGAATTATTTATTGAAACGCTAAAAAAGCAAAGTGAACTTTTATTTACTAAGATCCATAGCACACTTGCTTATATTTCGTCACCAAGGGAGAGCAAAACCGCTTCTAGGGCGTTTGAGCCGGTTTTATTAGCCCGCAAAGCGAGGATGGGAGCTTTCCATCGAAACGAAAAAGATCCATCCAAGTTCATGGGCGTGAATAACAGAGCCAATCAGGTTCGACTCGCCAGTGACGTCACTGAAAACTTAGGCGCGATTTTCGGGCTACACAGAAGCCAATTCATAAAGTGTTAACAACTTAATTTTTTATTCAAATAAGATAGATGATCCAGTTTGAATTGGAATTTTCACAGTGGATAACTGGTTTAAGTTTTTTTAAGTCGTGCTAACACTATTCTTTAATAAATTTTATTGCCTGTTAATTAAAAATCTTTTTCTGAAAAAAATTATATTTTGAGTTATAAATTTTTAAATAATATATCTTAATTTGTACCAGTTTTGGCCACATAAATATCATACAATATAACAGGCATTTTACTGAATATTAAGCAAAAAGACAGCATTTTCATGCAGTATGTATTTTATTATATTTTCCTTCTTTATAAGTCAGTTTTTCTTTGCGTATAAAATAACTGAGTATCAAATTTCTTACTTTTTAATCAATTTGTTGTGTGTCAAAGTTTTACATTATTTGTTTGAGATTTTTCTTGTTTATATTTCCTAAACATTCAGTAAATTTCTAATTCTTATATTATAGCTATATTAAGCAAAAATTAAATAAAATAATATAATTCTTGGAAAAAATTAATGAACCTATTAGTTTGTATCTATGGATATTATACATAAATCAAGTCTTAAATGATATAAAATTTATTAAAAAAGAGGCTATTTAAGTCCCATAAAAGCATTTCCATAGGTGACCAATCTTTTGTAAATGTTCAAGATATTATGATGAAGCTACATTTTCACAAAAAACAGGAGACTTTCAGTGACACAGAAATCTTTTGGCGCGTAATTTGCCAAGTTTAATATTCATTAATCTTGCATTAAACAAATATGATGCATTCTATGCTATTAAAAAATGCTTTGTCGCTTGTTGCTTAAAAATAAATACTTAAAACAGTATAGATAATTAATAGATTTAGAGTGAGTGTAATATAAATCTTAACATGTACAGAATATGTATGCATTTTTTTTCAAGCGGAAAAAAAAGTTCTTTGAGAATAAACATTCAAAATTTACAAAAGTGATCCTTTGTACCCTGGTCTCCCCTATACACTTGTACAATTTTTTTTAAAGGGCTGAATTTATGTGCAAATACTTAAAGCATCCCTTTAGGAAATAAGAAAAACCCCTCATAATCCCTAAAGATAATTAATTTTAGAATTAACAGTTATTTTTGACAGTCCGACGATGAAAAATTGCAACACTTGTGAGTACTTGATACATGTTCATGCATTTAATTTTCTTACAAGTCGCATATTAAGGAAAAATGTACGAATCATATTGTAAATTACTAAAGAAGAGTTTGTTTAAGCTGTAGGAATGCATCTTATTGGTTAATATCAAATCAGTGGCTAATTTCTGGATAAATAGATGTGTTTTGTCCAAAACTGGTACAGTTTCCAAAAGTTGGAGCACCTAACCTTTATCTTTTTATTTACTATGTATACATTTCTTTAGAGATTTTTTTCTTTTGCCTTTTAACTATGTTGGTAAATTATATAAATAAAGCTGAAACACCAATTTTTTGCGTGCTGTAGAAATCAAAACAATTGAAAATATTTTCTTGGATTTTGTTTCGCAAATACTATGTGTCGTCTGTACATTCACGATAATTAATTCTTGGCCGTTTTCAATTTTTTAGAAAGTTTCAGACGGTGAGAGGATTTTTGAGAATTATAATATTTTATATACGTCATTTTTACATTAAAGATTTGTCTTCTTTTTTGTTCCTTCTGTTTTAAAATCACCCCATCATCATCACCACTAAAGCTGCCTCAGCGTAAACCAAAGTATATTTGTATCCATGAAGACAAAAGCAAAAAACGACAAGTACGAAGTCCAACGCGGAAGTGAAAGGACATCGAAAATAAAACGCCAAAAAAATACTATTTGCATCGCCTAAAAGGCAATTACACATTGCAACTGTCATCCCTTTTTTGGGGGTTGTCAGATCGTAAAGAAGGGGCGTCCAACCCCCTTCGGTCAAGGACACATTGAAGGAGAAACCGTCAATCGAATACTTGCTCTCCCTTGGCGACGAAATATAAGCAAGTGTGCTACCCCCTTAAGTTGGTTTTTAAATTCTCTTGCGGACCATTGTTGTCACCGACAGGGAGCCGTTTCGAATCGGGTATGGGAGGGACCAGGGCGTGGTGCAAAAGACTATTGTTAACTGCCCGGGGTCCGGTTAAACTTTAACTTCTGTAGTAAAATAAATAAAGATAAAATCTCAAGAGCAATGAAAGAAATGAGATGTCACTGTTTTGTACATACCGAAATTTTCCGTTACCCTTCTGTAAACAGCGGCAGTGTTCTTCCCTAGACTTTCTAGTGTACTCCCTAATAAAAGTGTCATCCCCCTGCAAGTTCTTAGACACAAGGCCAAAACTGCCGAGTTTTATTACTCTGAATCAGGGACTGCGGATTGCCGAAAAAAATGACAGCACACCAAAATCGGTGTGCGTTTACAGACGGACGAAGTGACAGACATATATAATTACAAAAAATGGTTTTATATATATATATATATTCGGGGACGCTAACGTAGAAAATCGTCAAAATCTCGCTGTCGAATTTTTTGGCGTTTATAGTTTTTTTTTTTTGTTTACTTCGCATGTGAGAAAGTAAAGAGTTTTTAATGCAAATATCCTCATCTATCTTAAGTCTTTATTACTTTTAAATTTCAGAAGATTTAAAAGAAAATATTACACAGTTTCTTTCAATATCTTTGTGAATTTAAAATAGAACATTAATCTGATAGAAGACTTGGAGTACAATAATAAAAGTAAGACAGTTTAATTTTGGGCTCGTTACTGAGGATTATTTTGCATTATTTTTATATTTTTAAATATAAGAAAACATTTATGAAATTTTCACGACATAAAAAAAATGAATAAATGATTATTTAAATTTTTTATAATATAGATTTAAGAAACCTTGAGAGATGACTAACCATTTTTTTAATAATATTCATTTAGTTTACATGATGTATGCCTAAATATAAATCTGTAATTCGAATTTATTTTGCTTACTTAATATGTCAAGAATGAAAATTGTAATTCTTTATGTTCCTAAATTGCTTTCGTCCTTACTTTGTATGCTCATCGATCGTGAATAAATAACTTTTTGAGGTTCTTTATTGAACTCGAAAGTCAATCAAAATAGCAAATAATATTTTCACTTTTTGAATTATTTTAAATTTAAACCTTAGAGTTTTAATTATTAAAATAATTATCAACAAATATTATTACTTTGTTAATTAAAATTTACACTAGTTATTTCTTCATTATGTATTCTTTATTAAAGGTGCTAAATTTTAAAATAGAATCTTTTTTTTGCCTTTTGTAGTTAAAATTGCCGTTTTCTCATGCTGATTAACTTTTTTCACAAAGATTTTCTAAATTAGCTTCGAGATTAGCCAAGTTGCCTACTGCTTTACTATTATTTTAAATTGCTTTTGTTGCATTAATTGGTCGTTTGTATTTAACATAAGATTTGTTTAATAGATCTAAAAAAAAATCTGCAAATTTATGCATATATATTACCAGCGGATCTAGATTTTTTCAAGTACTCGGATGAGGAAGGTAAAGAACCTTTTCCGTTCGAATGTCGGTGGATAATAGGCAATAACGGAAATCCAGGTTGGATTGAATCTTTCGAAGAGTGTTTTCTACATTGAGATTCAAGGATATAACGAATAATTGATTGGCCAAATATACTTGTAAATACATTTCACTCTGATTCTAAATAAAATAATCTCAAATTTAAAATAGTAAAAATTAAAGATTAATGAGATTGATGTTTTTATTGTTTGATATTTAAAAAATAATACCTTGATAAAAGTTTTTTCTTTTTCATAATATTTTATACTCTGCAATTACAATATTATTTCAGTAAAAGAAATTATCAATGGATGGAGCTTTAGACTGTGATTTTTTTTTTTTTTTCCACCTCTATGAAATGGAATTTTAGTGTATGATGATATGTTAAGCGCCTAAGGTTGTTATTATTATTCGTATGATTTAAATATTACAGGGAGCCTCCCCATAACGAAATCGCTTGTTCCAATTGAAAAATACGTTATAGAGAAATTTTATTATACGGAGATTTAGAGATTTTTCAGTTGGTTATTTAAGTAAATTCAAACTTTTCAATAGGTGCGATAAGTTCAAATGTATTTACTATGATTTTCACCAAAAAAATGAAGTAATATATATTATAAATTTGTTAAAATTATACTAATTTTTGTTGTATAAATAAAATGCTTAAAAGTTAAGACAATTCACGCACTAGTGAATATTACATACTGGTATGTACTATTGCTTATTTTACTGAAAATTTCCGTTATTTCCCTTTATTGCTTTGCATTTCGTGAGCCGTTAAATTTTCAGAAAACTTTATATATTTTAAGAGTGAGTAGTTCCAGAACAGGCACGTGAGCGAATTGATTGCACAGAAACTATCAACTTTCTTCCAAAATGACAAAATCGAAAAGATAAACCTCTGGAAAAAAATTCGTTAGGGGAGAGACAAACCACTGTTATGGAGAATATTTTGGAATGTTATTTAACATTCCGATTAAAAATTTCCTCGTCAGTTATAAGGAGAAATTCGTTGTAGAGAGAGACTTCGTTGTAGGGAGACACTACTGTATTGGTATGTATATTATTTGTATGAAATATATTATTTATGATTATCTAATTTAATGATGGTAATGAAATAAAAATTTAGTTCAGAGAGAATCTAGTGATTGGAAATAATTTAAATTTAAAAAAATGTACTCATTGCCATATTATATGTTCTTTTGATTATATTGGACAAACTCAGGCTATATGGCGAGATCAGAAAGTCTTGAGTAAGAGTGTGCTTCTAAATAGGCTGCTTTGATCTGCGTCTGTTCCTAATAGGTCATGTACTGGAATCTCTCATGGCGGTTTCTGTTAATATCTATTATCTCATTTTGTCTCAAATATTTGCTATATTCATACTTATAAAAAAGGCAATTTACTAGGTAGTGGTGCTTGGCGCGATGTCCAGACGACCCATTAGATTCAGCTTGGAATTTGCTAATCACAGGTAGTTCTTAATGGTGACTCAAATGCACCTATAAGCCGATAAAATTTTATCTAGAAATTTTTTTATTTAGTGCGTTTTGTGTTGTTTTGGTCATTTTTGCACGTTTACGGATAGTATCTTTTCTAATGATAGCTGAAAACAATCATACACATCGGTATAGAACAAACAGTTTCTTTAATGACAAATTTGTTTTGAGCTTTCAAACGTAATTTACTGAATTTAGAGAAATTTAAAAAAAATAGTCAGTTTGCCATCATGAAATTTTTTATTTTGTTTTAAATTCTGAACTCGACGTTCTTAATAACACCATATTGTCAATTTTTTCCAGCTTATAACTAGAACGGTTCTGTCGGATTTTAAAACACAAGCAAAGGTTCAACATTTTTCCGTTTTTAAAATTTAATTCTTTTCCGTCTGAGATATTTTTCATCTATCGAGCGTCCTCCCGCGGCACTCTCCGGAATGGCTGGGTACATTTCATTGTGACGGGTATAGAGCGAAGGAGATCGTCATAACCTTTAACTGAATGACTCTGATTATATTTTCGGCAGTGTCTTAAAGTGTTTATTTGTCTGCATATTTTGTAAGCTTGCTGTATAATAATCATTTTCACGTTGCAATTTTTAATATTGTTTTGGATTAACGCACGTTCCTGTTTGTATTTTACATTTGAAATATCATTATCGCGAAGAAAAATAAGCGTGAAAATCACAATAATGATCACTGTGTTTTAAACAAAATGTCATAAAAAATATTTTTGATAATTTCACCAAAAACGATCGACTTTTAAACCAGTCGATACCTTAAAAGACAAATATTTTTGAAGTGCCTAATATATATACATAACTCCTGCTATGATGGTATAATATCATTTTCAATGAATCTATTCATTTCATTTTCACTGGTTTTTCAGAAGTTTTTCATGTCATTGTGGATGGTTTTTTTTTTTCGCCTTTGTCTGAAGTCCTGATTCCACGTGCAACGCCAGGCGCGTACTGCTTAGTTTTAAATAAACCCAAATTGTTTTATGTTTTCGATATTTTACGAATAATTACGTTTCTTGAGGACATTTGTAAGATATTTTCTTTTCAGATACCCCAGTATTTCTTGATGGCGTAGCATCCATCAACAATTACTGGGAAAGCAGCTAAATCAATGAATGCAAAAGTGATTTTATAGAGGACGAGCTTATTTTCCATCGAGTTAGGCTTTCTACCGAGGAGGGATAAATACATCACGCCTTTGCTGAGCTAAATTTATCTTTATTACTTAATGTGATTTTTGAAGGCAGGCTTTGTCTTGTTTTGAGCATCTTAGATATTTTGTGTCCTCATCATTGAAAATGATTATCCATCATAGCAGGAACATGTATATAAGACTACAAAAATATTTTATTTAAGGATCCGACTGGTTTAAAATCGTCTTTTGAGAATTATCAAAAAATATTTTTATGACTTAATTTTGGCATTCGTTTAACCAGCTTCTAAAACTGTCTCAATTTTTTTTACTCTACTGAAATACAAATGGAGTTACAGCTGTTTTATTGGCGAATTGTAAGATTATTTTTTGTTGCACGAAAACTTAAAATCTCGTTTTCTGAGAAATGATATTTTTGAGAAAGAAACTAGACCGTGATTTCTCAAAAATGTTATTCAAGTATTAATATGAAATTTTCTTCGAGATTGTTTCTTTCAGTAAATGTTTTGATTTTTCTTTCTAAAAACTAAGGTCAATTTTAAAATCAAGTGATATTTTTAAGTGTCTAAATATAAACGAAAAACATTTTTATGAAAAAATTTACCAGTTTAGCACTCAGGTGTTTCTATCTCAAAACTATTTTGAAGTAAAGAAATATTTAGAGCAAAATACCCTACAAGGATTTATGTATGTTTAGAAATATGATTATCCAATTGGTGCTATGTCAAGGCAAATATTTTAGTCATTTTTCTTCTAAATTTCGCTTTTTTTTTTTAAAAATGTATTTTGAAAGTTTAATTTAACTAATATTTCATGCAGTAAAGATATGCAGTTGAAAAATAACATTAAAAATATATATATAAGGTTATTTTTCAAAAAAATGTCTCCCGAACACAGTCGGATACCTTAAGTCTGCAAAGTTCATAATAGAGTCGCATTTTAGATCTCATCATCCTCCCAGATGTGGAGAGAATCCTCTCCACGCCCTGGATTCAACCATCTGTACCATAATATGATAAGGCTATTCTTTGCGAGTAAGACGAATTCATCAGTCCAACCTGCGACACAGAAGAGAGCACGAACTTTGAAGAAAATCTATCGCTTGTCATGAAAAAAAGGATCCAATTTAAAGACAAAGTTGACTAAGCGTTGCTCAACTAGCAAGAGTTCTAGCTTTGAGTAAGATAGTGAAGAAAATTGCAGTTATTTGACCAACAGAAAATATATCATCAAATATTATAAAAAACGGGAGGAATTTAACAATTCCTCCAACATCATCTGAAGATGAGAGGGTATTTTTCTGCTTCCGAATTTCATAACAAGCTGTTATATTCCTGGGATTTCCTGAAAACCTCGGGAGAATAAAAGGCAGGAAATCAGAAACCCTTACAAAATAAGATTACTAATGAAAATGCCTCACTGGCGTTAGCGAGAGGAGAGGTCTGAGATTGTCATAATTATGATTTTTTTCGCCCCAGTCGTCAATGGTTCTAAGTGTAAATGGTGCCCGGGTATGTATTTATTTTTGCCCGTTGGACAGAATTGTCCTTAAAAAAATTACAACGCGTTAAGAATTTTCTTCGTATGTCCCCTAAGACGCTTGGTGCCCGGGGCATAGGCATGAAAACTCACCGCTTAAAACCGAAAACTGCTTTTTTTCGATTAACCGGTTTTTTTTTAAAAATCCAATAGCGGTAAAAAAACCGGCCAAATTAGTCTGGGAATATAGGTAAATTAAAGAAATCAGGTCCACTATTCAGTGGCCGATGGTTATTATTTTTTTTTTGGGATTAACTAGAATTAATATTTCTACAATTAAAATAAATTATTTAATATTGTCGATAATACATTCGGTATTGGTTTCGTTTTCTAGTAATCGTTGAAATGTCTGTACTTTTGTTAGTCAATACTACAATACAATCAACCTCCCCAACATGTTGGAGTTTGAGTTACCATTTTCATAACCTCCTAAGTTCTGTAACTTACACAGGTTGTCCTTGAGTAAACTGCATTTCTATTAATTACTCAGGCCTCTGCCTATTATTGGTGTAATTGCAATAAGCTGGGACGCCTGAAAAGCAGTACGGAGGCTCTGAACTGGGTGACAAAAAATCGAGCTGCTTTTAGGACTTTTCACAATCTTTTATTATTTATTTCTAAAAAAAGAAAGAAAAAAACTGCAGCTATCCCATCATTAAACGATGCACCAAGAATGTTTTCTGTAGACTAATTGGTTTCAGAAATACATCGATATTTTAATGCTTTCGATAAGGCCCACTCTGAGGAAATTTTTGGAAGAAGAGTATATTAAAAGTCTATTAATTCTCTTTTAGTGCACATCATCGAAAGTGTTAAAAAAATTATAACCCCTAAACATATGCTAACTACCAAAGTCTATATCAGGACGCTTGTCAGATCCTTAAACACAGAAGTGCAAAATATAAGAACTTCTATCCGTTCCATGATCTGTTCGCAGATCCTCCCACATTACTGAAAAGAGTTATTTAATGTATTGGAGACATATATAATGCCCAATGGGTTGATTGCCTTTAAAAAATGTAATGAAAAAACTTGTTTTTTTCTATAAAAAATAGCAATACGTAACTGAACGAAGCACAG
>BGPR01008386.1:0-24957 GCA_013235015.1 Araneus ventricosus | reverse complement strand
ACATGCGAAGTAAACAAAAAAAAAAAACTATAACGCCAAAAAATTCGACAGCAGATTTTGATGATTTTCTACTAGCGTCAATACAAAAAAAAAAAACAAAAAAAAAAAAAAAAAAAAATGTAATTAATATGTCTGTCACTTCGTTCACGTCGTAAACGCACACCGATTTTGGTGTGCTGTCATTTTTCGGCAATAACGACTGCAGTCCCTGATTCAGAGTAATAAAACTCGGCAGTTTTGGCCTTGTGTCTAGGACTTGCAGGGGATGACACTTTATTAGGAGTACACTAGAAAGTCTAGGGACACTGCCGCTGTTTACAGAAGGGTAATGGAAAATTCGGTATATACAAAACAGTGACATCTCATTTCTTTCATTGCTCTTGAGATTTTATCTTTATTTATTTTACTACAGAAGAAAGTTGCCGGACCCCGGGCAGTTCAATAGTCTTTTCACCACGCCCTGGTCCTCGCCATACCCGATTCGAAACGGCTCCTGTCGGTGACAACAATGGTCAGCAAGAGAACTTTAAAACCAACAGGTAGCACACTTGTTATATTTCGTCGCCAAGGAGGCAAGTATTCGATTGCGGTTTCTCCTTCAATGTGTCCTGACCGAAGGGGTTGGACGCCCCTTCTTACGATCTGACAACCCCAAAAGGGATGACAGTTGCAATGTGTAATTGCCTTTTAGGCGATCAAATAGTATTTTTTTGGCGTTTTATTTTTCGATGTCCTTTCACTTCCGCGTTGGACTTCGTACTTGTCGTTTTTTGCGCTTTGTTTCATGGATAAAATATACTTTGGTTTACGCTGGAGCTTTAGTGGTGATGATGATGGGTGATTTTAAAACAGAAAGAACAAAAAGAAGAAAAAATCTTTAATGTAAATGCGATATAAAATATTATATCTCAAAATCCTCTCACCGTCGAAACTTTTTAAATGAAAACGGTCTAGAATTAATTATCGTAGAATGTACAAGACGACACATGTTGCAAAACAAATAGAAAATATTTTCAATTGTTTTGATTTCTACAGCACCAAAATTGTGTTCACAGCTTTATATAATTTACCAACATAGTTAAAAGGCAAAAGAAAAAAATCTCTAGAAATGTATACATAGTAAATAAAAGATAAAGGTTAGGTTCAACTTTGGAAACTGTACCAGTTTTGGACAAAACGTATTTATCAGATTAGCCACTGATTTGATATTAATACCAATAAGATGCATTCCTGCAACTTAAACAACTCTTTCTTTAGTAATTTAATATGATTCGTACATTTTCTTATGCGACTTGTAAGAAAATTAAATGCAGAACTGTGTATCAAGTACTCATAAGTGTTGCAATTTTTCATCGTCAGGCTGTCAAAAATAACTGTTAATTCTAAAATTAATTATCTTTAAGGGATTATGAGGGGTTTTTTCTTATTTAGGGATGCTTTAGAATTTGCACATAAATTCGGCCCCTAAAAAAATTGCTAAGTGTATAGGGAGACCAGGGCTAAAAGGATCTTTTTTTTTTTTTAACTTGTAAATTTTGAATGTTTATTCTCAAAAGACTTTTTCCGCTTGAAAAAATGCATACATATTCTGTACATGTAAGATTTATATTACACTCACTCTAAATCTATTAATTATCTATACTTTTTAATATTTATTTTTAAGCAACAAGCGACAAAGCATTTTTTTAATAGCATAGAAGATACATCATATTTGTTTAATGCAAAGATTAATGAATATTAAACTTGGCAAATTACGCATAAAGATTTCTTGTCACTGAAGATCTCCTGTTTTGTGAAAATGTATTTCATCATAATATCTTGAACATTTACAAAAGATTGGTCACCTATGGAAATGCTTTTATGGGACTAACTAGCCTCTTTTTAATAAATTTTATATCATTTAAGACTTGATTTATGTATAATATCCATAGATACAAACTAATAGGTTCATTAATTTTTCCAAGAATTATATTATTTTATTAATTTTCTTGAATATAGCTATAATATAAAATTAGAAATTCTACTGAATGTTTAGGAAATATAAACAAGAAAAAAATCTCAAACAAATAATGATAAAACTTTGACCACTAAACAAATTGATTAAAAAGTAAGAAATTTGATACTCAGTTATTTTATACGACGGAAAAAACGAGCTTATAAAGAAGGAAAATATAATAAAATCACATACTGCATGAAAATGCTGTCTTTTTTGTAATATTCGGTAAAATGCCTGTTATAGAGTTGTGATATTTATGTGGCCAAAACTGGTACAAATTACAGATATATTAGTTTAAAATTTATAACTCAAAAAATATAATTTTTTTCTCAGAGAGAAGATTTTTAATTAACAGACAAATAATTATTTATTAAAGAATAGTTTAACGACTTAAAAAACTTAAACCAGTTATCCACTAGTAAATTCCAATCAAACTGATCATCTACTTATTTGAATAAAAAAATTAAGTTGTTAACACTTATGAATTGGCTTCTGTGTGCAGAAAATCCGCCTAAGTTTTCAGGTGACGTCACTGGCGAGTCGAACCTGATTGCTCTGTTATTCACGCCCATGAAACTTGGATGGATCTTTTTTTTCTGTTTCGATGGAAAGCTCCATCCTCGCTTTGTACGGGCTAATAAAACGGTCAAGCGACCTAGAAGCGGTTTTGTTCCCTTGGTGACGAAATATAAGCAAGTGTGCTATGGCTCTTGGTAACTAAAGTTCACTTTGCTTTTTATGCGTTTCATAAATAATTTTGCAAATGCTCGGGATACACAGAATAAAATAATACGTTCGATTACTTTTTCAAAATTTGCCTACCATTTAGTCAAATTGTCGATCTGTCAGAAAAATCTGGGGAGGGGGTCACCTACGACTCCCATACGCCACGTCCCTCTTGAATCAAAGCGTTTTTATTTTGAAGCGTGAAAGAGTCAACAGTAACTGCAGCAACATCATACTTCCTCCCAAAATTTAGATATTGCATTAATCAAGTAAACTAACACTGCTACTTCTCACTGATTCTTTCGATCCAGAGAGGATGCATTTATATTCCTTAGCAAATTTAAGTTCTGTTGTTCAACTCTCCAATAATGAAAGCACTCCTTCGGCAGTACAAGTCGCGTATCGAGCTGTATGGATTTTTCAGAGCCAATTTTACTGGACTTCAAGCCTGCTACAATTGCAGTTAGAGTTTTCAAATTTACATTAGCGAAATTTATTGTTCTCAATATGCATTAATGTTTAGAAATTGTGATTTTTTCTCTAGAAATCTTTCTCAAACATTGCTCAAATACTGTTCCTGGCATTTCCTGGAACCAAGTTTTATTCCCTGGAATACAAAAAGCATGAACGATGTTACGATTTCCGGGAGAAGAAAACTAATTTTGTACTTTCATTTTGATTTACAGGGCCAGTGGCGAATCCGGGATTCGGGTCTGGGGAGGCTGAGGTCATAAATTTTGTATCGTCGTTGACGAATGCAAACATCATGACTTATATAAACCAAAAACACTTTAGACTTACAGACTTTCCTCTTACTGACAATAAATAATAAAGAACACTACAATACTTTCATACTTTCTAATAAAATAAATGAAATAACTGGTCAAAAATGTTTTCGACCGCCAACGCACATAGTAGGAAGTGGAATAACTAGAAAAGTGAGGAAAATTTTCGATCCTGTCAAGTCAAAAAGCAATGTTTACGTTTTATTGCTATTTTTTTAAAAAGTAAAAATTAAGATCAAACAGTTGTAGTGATTTTAAATTAAATCAAGAATTTTGGTTTAGTTCTGGGGGGGGTGCAGCCCGAATAGCTCCTCCCCCGTATTCACCACTTCATGACAAAGGGCCATGTATTCGAGATACTATAAAGCTCTTTAATTTTCAGAACATTATGTTTAGGATTTTCATTTCACTGGCAGATCAGAGTGGTAATTTTTTTTTCTGGTTGGCAGAAATGACTATTATTAATCATCTATTACAGGGCCGGATTAACTCCTTGAACCCGGCTAGATTGAAATCCAGAACCTGAAAAATTCAAGCTAAATTTTCGTACACGAAAAAGGAATGAATCATCCTTTCTTAGCAAATTTCCAGAAGAACGGCATCCGAATTCTAGGACGTTAATTGTCAAACAAGAAGGAACTACTTTTCTCCCGTAAATGCCCGAGCACGCGAAACCGCACGGAGTTCAAGCCTCCTGTGGAATGGGGACGGTTAAGGCGGAGATAGGGCCTCATAGAGTTAACCCCCAGGGGCCCTTAGGCAATGCAAGCGTCGGCCCGTTCCCTTCCTTCCCCCCTCATTCAAAATCTGATATATTTTACTGGTTTTAACATATTCTTTATTTAAGCAGTTTTAGTAGAAAATTTTGACAAATTGAAATAACGGAAAATTCTAATTGCAAACCACTTTCACGAGAGTTAGGTTTCGTATCTGACATAAAATAAAAAAAAAAAAAAAAAAAATTCGAAATGAAAAAATAATTTTAAACAAGAAGTGGAGAAATATTTTTAAAACTTTTTTCTAATAAAATCTAAATATTTTTGTTATAGGATCGGATATATTTTTGAGTTATAAAGCAACACATTTTCTTAGAATTATAATATGCAGTTTTATATTATAAACAGGATAATATAAAACATAGAAAAGGTACTTAATTGAGTGTTGTTAGAATTAGTGTTCCAAAACTTTAAAGGATAGATAGTTCTGAATTTGAATGAATCGAGTCCAAGGCTCTTACCAAATGAAATGAAAGCATAAACAGATAGAAGTACCCTATAATAATGCGAAAATAACCTCGAGGCCCGAGGTCCCTAAGTGTGGAAATGTAAATTGGAGTGTATATTTGTTCGGAAAATTGCACTGAGAATCGAAAGTATATCTTATCTAAGGATCATTAACTGGAGTTTCTTCCGGTAAGATGAGACAACAATCTCTGAGCAGGAAATTAAAAATCTAATCCAATAACAATTACGCATATATTAAGACTAATAAACAGACAATAATCTATGCATTTAAAATAATTTGTGACAAAACCTTCAGACAGTTCCCTAGACCCAACCACAGGCCAATTTCGACAATTTTTATTTCTTATGAGCTTATGACATTAAGATATTTATAAAGAGATTAGCCTGCCAGACACCTCTTTTTCGAATGAAATCAGGAAAAAAGTACTTGTTATTAAAGTGACAAGAAATTTAACCTCCAACAGAGGAGGATACATATAAATTGAAGCTAAAAAATATCATAAATAAAAAGAAACATTTAATTCATTGCAACAATAATACAGAATACACACTATAATAGCTGATAAATGCACAATAAAACATTTGTAACATCATTTGTGTATACACTTTTCGAGGAAGGACGGAACTTACGAAGGAGGACGGTTGGGCACCTTATTGTTATAATAAAAAATTTCTACTTTTAATGCACTGAATTAAGTACGTTTTTAAGCACTATTTTTATTAAATTTGGCCACCAAGTAAGAAAGACATCGACATACAGTCCATTCTCAATTTAATGAAAAAAATCAAATGAGATTCAGACATCTACTCTGAAACATAGTAGCATGATAATATTTTTGGTTCGATTCGTCTTGTCTTCGTCAGGCCAATTGTATTTTGAACGGAAAACCGATGTTTTAATATCACGCCATTTCAAAAGAATGCCAGCCCTAAAAAACATTATCATGAATCTAATCTATAGTCAATCAACGAAGAAAAATGGAAAAAAAATGGTGTAGTTTGAAATTTGGCATAGTTGTTGGGGTAGTGTCTAAACGACATCACTAAAAGTCCCCGCCAGTGGGGGGTGCGCGAGGGACGGGGGACGTTTTCAGTTTTCTTAAATATTTCGAAACGGCTTCAAGCGAAAATCACTCAATTACAAAATGAAACCATGAAATTTCCTGAGTCTACATTACATATGTAGCATCCCAGCATTTTCAGAGGAGATTTAAAGTGCATATTTCTTAAATTTCTTATTTTAATGGTAAAATCAGTGCAAAGCGCTGCCAGCAACAACCCTCTTAAAACCTTATGCCTAATTATGCAAGAAGTATTTGCATGCGTCGGAGCGGGTGCGTGTGTGACAAACCTATTTCATAGACAGTCGTGCTCCCTTCCTCCACGCCACCTCCTTCCCCTTCACAAGTTCCTTCTACTCGTAGTCCAGTCAACAGGTGTAAATTTTTAAAAAAGGTGTATAGTTTTGAAATTTAGCTACAATTGTTCGAGAGATTGCTGTAAACGACATGCCAGAAAGTCTCACGCCGGAGGGTAGGCAGGTACAGGGGGGGTCAAGGGGATTACTCAATTTTTTCTTAAATATCTCGAAAACTATGGGTTTTTTAGCGAAATTTCATGCAAATTAAACTACAGTAAATTTCCTACAAAAAATAATCCTCAAATTTTTTTATCATCAATATTTTTAGAAGATACAGGGGATTTAAAGGGAATATTTCAACATGTGAGAAAGTAAAGAGTTTTTAATGCAAATATCCTCATCTATCTTAAGTCTTGATTACTTTTTAAATTTCAGAAGATTTAAAAGAGAAAATATCAATACTACGTTTCCTTAATATCTTAGAATTTAAAAAATAACATTAATTCGATAGAAGACTTGAGTCACAATAATTAAAAAATATAAAGACAGTTTAAATTTTAATGTTTACTGTGAGATTATTTTGAATATTATTTTTATATTTTTAAATATAAGAAAACATTTATAGAAATTTTTCCGCGACATAAAAAAGGAATAAATGATTATTTAAATTTTTTATAATATAGATTTAAGAAACCTTGAGAGATGCTAACCATTTTTTTAATAATATTCATTTAGTTTAATTATGCATTATGCCTAAATATAATCTGTAATTCGAATTTATTTTGCTTACTTAAATGTCAAGAATGAAAATTGTAAATTTTTTTATGTTTCTAAATTGCTTTCGTCCTTACTTTGTATGCTCATCGATCGTGAATAAATAACTTTTTGAGGTTCCTTATTGACTCGAGAATCCAATCAAAATAGCAAATAAATATTTCTCACTTTTTGAATTATTTTAAATTTAAACCTTAAGTAAGTTTATTAAAATAATTATCAACAAATATTATTACTTTGTTAATTAAAATTTCACACTGGTTATTTTTTCATTATGTATTCTTTATTAAAGGTGCTAAATTTTAAAAATAGATCTTTTTTTGCCTTTTTTAGTTAAAATTGCCGTTTTCTCATGCTGTATTAACTTTTACACAAAGATTTTCTAAATTAGCCTCGAATTAGCCAAGTTGCACTGCTTTACATTATTTTAAATTGCTTTTGTTGCATTAATTATTTGCTTATTTAACATGATTTGTTTTAATAGATCTAAAAAAATTCTGCAAATTTATGCATATATATTACCAGCGGATGTTTGCGATTTTTCAAGTACTCGGATGAGGAATAAAAGAACCTTTTTCCGTTCGAATGTCGTGTATATAATAGTAATAAACGGAAATTCAGGTTGAGTTGAATTTCGAAGAAGGTTTTTTCTAACATTGAGATCAGTGATATAACGAATAATGATTTGGCCAAATACCTACTTTGTAAATACATTTCACTTCTGATTCTAAATAAAATAATTCTCAAATTTAAAATAGAAAAATTAAAGATTAATGAGATTGATATTTTTATTGTTTGCATATTTAAAAAAATTAATACCTTGATGTGTTTTTTTTTCATAATATTTTAAATACCTGAATTACAATAATTATTTCAGTAATAAGAAATTTCCAATGGATGGAGCTTTTAGACTGTGATTTTTTTATTTTTTTCCACATCTATGAATGGAATTTTAGTGGCATGATATGTTAAGCGCCTAAGGATTGATTATTATTCGTATGATTTAAATATTACAGTGGAGTCTCCCTATAACGAAATCGCTTGGTTCCAATTGAAAAATACGTTATAGAGAAAATTTCGTTATACGGAGATTAGAGATTTTTGCTGTTATTTAAGTAAATGTTCCAAACTTTTCAATAGGTGCGATAAGTTCAAATGTATTTAATTATGATTTTCAATTAAAAATGAAGTAATATATATTATAAATTTGTTAAAATTATACTAATTTTTGTTGTATAAATAAAATGCTTAAAAGTTAAGACAATTCACCAATTTAGTGAATAATATATACTGGTATGTACTTACGTTTATTTTACTTGAAAATTTCCGTTATTTCGCATTGCTTTGCATTTCGTGATGTTAAATTTTCAGAAAAACTTTTATATTTTAAGAGTGAGTAGTTCCAGAAACAGGCACGTGTGAGCGAATTGATTGCACAGAAACTATCAACTTTCTTCAAAAATGACAAAAATCGAAAAGATAAACCTCTGAAAAAATTCGTTAGGGAGACAACCACTTCGTTATATGGAGAATATTTTGAATGTTATTTAACATTCCGATTAAAAATTTCGTTATAAGGAGAAATTCGCTGTAGAGAGACTTCGTTGTAGGGAGACACTACTGTATTGGTATGTATATTATTTATGTATCAGAATATATTATTTATGATTAATTGAATTTAATGATGGTAAGAAATAAAATTTAGTTCAGAGGAATTATAGTGATAATGAAATAATTTAAATTAAAAAAAATTGTACTTTATTATTTATATGTTCTTTTGATTATATTGGCCAAATCAGGCTATATGGCGATTCAGAAAGTCTTGAGGTGAAGGTGCTTCTAAATAGGGCTTTGATCTGCGTCTGTTCCTACACTAGGGTCATGCACTGGAATCTCTCATGCGGCTTCGTTAATATCTATTATCCATTTTGTTCAAATATTTTATGGCTATATCTATACTTATAAAAGGCAATGTTTGTGTGCGTGCGTGCTTGCGCGCGATGTCCAGACGAATCTATCGCACTTACAGCCTTGAAATTTGGCACACAGGTAGTCTTAATGGTGACTCAATGCACCTAGAAGCCCGAATTTTAAAATTTTATCTAGAAATTTTTTTATTTAGTGTTTTGTGTTGTTTTGGGTCATTTTTGGCACGTTTACGGGTAGTATCTTTTCTAATGATAGCTGAAAAACAATCAATACACCATCGGATAGAACAAACAATTTTCTTTCTAATGAAATTTGTTTTGAGCTTCAAACGTAATTTACTGAATTGTGAGAAATTTAAAAAATAGTCAGTTTTGCCATCAAAATTTTATTTTTGTTTTTAAATTGCTGCATCCGACGTTCTAATAACACTATTATTGTCAATTTTTTCCAGCTTATAACTAGAACGGTTCTGTCGGATTTAAAACAAGAAAGGTTCAAATATCTTTTCCCGTTTTTTTAAATTAATTTTTTCCTGGTCAGTTGAAAGATATTTTTCTCTAGCGAGCGTCCTCCCGCGGCACTTCTCCGGAATGTTGCTGGCAATTTCATTGGCTGACGGGGCAGAGCGAAGGAGACGTCATAACCTTTAACTGAATGACTTCGATTATTATTTTCGGCAGTGTCTTAAAGTGTTTATTTGTCTCGCATATTTTGTAAGCTTGCTGTATAATAATCATTTTCACGTTGCAATTTTTTAATATTGTTTTGGATTAACGTACTCTGTTTTGTTTTTCTACATTTGAAATATCATTATCGCGAAGAAAAATAAGCGTGAAAATCAATAATGATCAACAATGTGTTTTAAGCAAATGTCATAAAAATATTTTTGATAATTTCATCAAAAACGACGATTTTAAACCAGTCGGATACCTTAAAAGACAAATATTTTTGTAGTGCCTAATATATATACATGTTCCTGCTATGATGGATAATATCATTTTCAATGAATTCATTCATTTCATTTTCAATGGTTTTTTTCAGAAGTTTTTCATGTCATTGTGGATGTGGTTTTTTTTTTCATTTTGTTGAAGTCCTGATTCCACGTGCAACGCCGGGCGCGTACTGCTAGTTTTAAATAAATCCCAAATGGTTTTGCGTTTCAGATATTTACGAATAAATTACGTTTCTGAGGACATTTGTGATATCTTTCTTGCAGTGCTCCCAGTATTTCTGATGGGTAGCACCCACACACACACATTGGGAAAGCACAGCTAATCAATGGTCGCAAAAGTGATTTATAGAGGACGAGTTTATTTTCCATCGGGAGTTAGGGCTTTCTACCGAGGAGGGAATAACATCACGCCTTTGCTGAGCTAAATTTTGTCTTTATTATTTTAATGTGATTTTTGAAGGCAGGTCTTTTGTCTTTGTTTGAGCCCTTAGATATTTCGTGTCCTCATCATTGAAAATGATATTATCCATCATAGCAGGAACATGTATATATATTAGGCACTACAAAAATATTTGTCTTTTAAGGTATCCGACTGGTTTAAAATCGTCGTTTTTGATGAAATTATCAAAAATATTTTTATGACTTAATTTTGCAGCCTGTTTAACCAGCGTTCTAAAACTGTCTCACTTTTTACTCTACGTGAAATACAAATGGAGTTACAGCTGTTTTATTACCGAACTGTAAGCATTATTTTAAGTTGCACGAAAACTTTAAATTCGTTTTCTGAGAAATGATATTTTTGAGGAAAACTGTCGACCGTAACAATGATTTCTCAAAATGTTATTCAAGTATTAATATGAAATTTTCTGAGATTGTTTTCAGTAATATGCTTGATTTTTTCTTCTAAAAACTAAGGTCAATTTTAAAATCAAGTGATATTTTTAAGTGTCTAAATATAAACGAAAAACATTTTTTATGAAAAATTACCAGTTTAGCAACTATGTTCATCTATATCTCAAAACTATTTTGAAGTACAAGAAATATTTTAGAGCAAAAATGTACTCCTACAAGGATTTATGTATGTTTAGAATATGATTTTGTCTATGGCTGTTAGCGTAAGGCAAATATTTTAGTCATTTTTCTTCAAATTTCTCAGTTTTTTTTAAAAAAAATGTTATTTTGAAAGTTTAATTTTACAATATTTTCATAGTTATAAAGCATATGCAGTTGAAAAATAACATTAAAATATATATATATAAGTTATTTTTCAAAAAAATGTCTCCGAACACAGTCGGATACCTTAAGTCTGCAAAGTTCATAATTAGAGTCGGCATTTTTTAGATCTCACATCGCCTCCCAGATGTGAGACCCTCTCCACGTCCCTGGATTCAACCATCTAAAATAATTATGATAAGGCTATTCTTGCGAGTAAGACGAATTACTGTCCAACTCTGCACGATCAGCAGAAGAGAGCACGGAAACTTTGGAAGAAAAATCTTTATCGTTGTACGAAAAAGCGATCCACTCAAAGACAAAGTTGACCTACGTTGCTCAACTAGCAAGAGTTCTAGCTTGAGCAAGATAGTGAAGCAAAAATTGCAGTTATTTGACTCAACAGAAAATATATCATCAAATATTATAAAACTGGGTGAGGATTTGAAAACAATTCCTCCAACATCATCTGAAGATGAGAGGGCATTTTCTGCTTCCGAATTGTTCATAACAAAGCTGTTATATTCCTGGGATTTCCCGGAAAATCCCGGGAAGAATAAAAGGGCAGGAAATCAGAAACCCTACACAAAATAAGATTACCATGAAAATGCCTCACTGGCTTAGCGAGAGTAAGTAGAGCTCAGGGCATAATATGATTTTTTCGCCCCAGTCGTCAATGGTTTGGCAAGTGTAAATGGTGCCCCGGGTATGTATTTATTTTTTGCCCCCTTACAAGAATTGTCTTTAAAAAAATTACATAATCGCTCTAAGAATTTTTCTTCGTGGCGTCCCCTAAGACTGGTGCCCGGGGCATAGGCATGGGAAAACCTACCGCTTAAAACCGAAAACTGTTTGTTTTTTTGTTTTTTTTTCGATTAACCGGTTTTTTTTAAAAAATCCAATAGTCGGTAAAAAAAACCGGCCAAATTAGCTTTGGAAAAGATGTGGAAATATTATAAATTAAAGAAATCAGAGTCACTACTTCAGTGGCCGATGGTTTTCAGTATTTTTTTTTTTGGGGGGGGGGAATCAGAATTAATATTTCTACAATTAAAATAAATTTATTTAATATGGGTCGATAATACATTCGCATGGTTTCGTTTTCGTAGTAATCGTTGAAATGCTGTACTTTTGATTCAGTCAATACCAACAATACACAACTCCCACATGTTGGAGTTTGAGTTAATTTCCCTATAACCTCCTAAGTTCTGTAACTTACCACAGGTTGTTTGAGTAAAACTGTCATTTCTATTAATTACTCAGGTCTCAGCCTATTATTGGTGTAATTGCAATAAGCGTGCCGGGACGCTCGAAAAGCAGTACCGGGAGGCTCTAACCTGGGTGACAAAAATCGAGCTGCTTTTAGGACTTTTCACAATCTTTTATTATTTATTTCTCGTAAAAAAAGAAAGAAAAAAAACTGCAGCCTATCCCACCATTAAAAATGCACCAAGAATGTTTTCTGGTGTAGTAATTTAATTGGTTTCAGAAACATCGATATCTTAATGCTTTCGATAAGGCCCACTGAGGAAATTTTGGAAGAAGAGTATATTAAAGTCTATTAATGTCTCTTTTAGTGCACATCATCGAAAGTGCGTTAAAAAAATTATAACCCTAAACATAATGCTACCAAAGTCTATATCAGACGCTTTTGTGATCCTTAAACACAGAAGTGCAAAAAATATTACAGAACTTCCTACCGTTCCATGATTCGTTCGCAGATCCTCGCCACATTACTGAAAGAGTTATTATGAATGTATTGGACGACATATAATGCCCAATGGGTTGATTGCCTTTAAAAATGTACGAAAAAACTTTGTTTTTTTCTATAAAAAATACCGAAGACCGATTATTTCAAAATCCAGTTATTTTGGGCGAATGTAACCGACAGGTTAAACCGGAGGTGAAATAGACTAGTATAACCGAAAAACGGTTGTTTTTGCAATAACCGCCATCCCTACCGGGGCACCTACATCCCTTGACCCCCTAGTCGCTACGCCATTGAAATACCGTAGAAATCTCGGGGTCCCTAGGCAGTTGCCTACTTTGCCTATTTCATAATCCATCCCCGGTGGTTCATTTGTATAATTTTTGGACCATCTGAGAGAAAAACCAGTGTGAGTGGTCTCCTCTAAACTTTCTCGTATACTTCCTAACATATGTGAAGAAAAAATAATTGAAACGGCAGTAAAACGCACCAAGCGTCCCTAACACAGGTGGAGAAAAAGTAAGGCGAACGGCATATCACGAGTTTCCCTCGCGCAGCAAAGGCGGAAGTAAAATAAAGACGCCCGCACCGTTACGTAATATGGCTTTGCTTCTTTCTAAGATAAAGGAAATGGAATATGAAATTGAACGCCTTTTTTACTTTCTCGTATACGAAGTATAAAAAGAGAAAGTATTGTAATCGTCAAAAAATTCGAACTCGAGACTTTGATAAATCTCCACGTTTTAGACCTCCCTGAGTCCGAAAAACACAATTTTGGAATTATGTCTGTCTGTGAACACAATAACTCAAAAACTATTAAAGCTACATGGATGAAATTTGGTGTGGTCTTTTCACATAATTTGTAGGTTTCTATCAAATTCTGGACAAAATCCGTCTAAGGGAAGTCAGTCTCTCTGCATGTCCGTGTTCATGTGAACACGATAACTCACAAATTTAAATAGATAGGTGGATAAAATTTGGTGCCTAATTTTATCATCAGGAATGTAGGTTTGTATCAAATTTTGGGCCAAATCCATCAAAGGACTGACTGCCTGTCTGTATAACCGCATACTTTCAAACGCACTAAGTTATTTAAAAAATTGCTTTGATAAATGAAATTTGGTATGTGGCCTTCTTACCTTAATGGTAGATTTGTGTAAAATTTTTGTGTCAATCGGTTAAAAATAAGGCGTTCAAATTGCAAATTTCGCTTTCTTTATCTTAACCCAGCCCTATTGGTAATTGCGCCGGCTTCTAATTCCACTTCCGCGTTGGACGACCTTTCGAAATCGTGATATGACGTTTCGCTTATTTTTTTCCCCACTGCATTTGGGGTTCTTGCTCGTTTTACTGCCTTTTAGCTTATTTTTTTCGAGTATGCGAGAAAGTTTAGGGAGACCACTCCCGCTGGTTAACCGATTGAAAAGAAAATTGGACACAGATCTACAATAAAGATTAGAAAACCACATGCTAAATACCATTTATCTAAGTCGCTGCATTTAGGAATTATAGTGTTCAGAAGCATGCGATCATACAGACCGACATATTTGGTCCAAAATTTGATACAAACCTACATTCCTGATGTACTAAATTTTATCCATCTAGCTGTTTAAGTTTTCAGTTATCGTGTTCACATGGTCACGGACAGACAGATAAACTTTCCGAGGATGAATTGTGTCCAAAATTTGATAGAAACCTACAAATTATGTGTAAAGATCACATACCAAATTTCATCGCTCTTGCTTTAATAGTTTGTGAGTTATCGTGTTCACAGACAGACAGATATAATTACAAAATTATCTTTTTCGGACTCAGGGAGGTCTAAAACGTGGAGATGAGTTCGAAGTTTTTGACGATTACAATACTTTATCTTTGTATACGAGAAAGTAAAAAAGTTACTGTTTCTTATCCTTTGTCAACACTATGGAGAGACTTTCACAAATCTTGGCCCGCAGATTGGGCTAATAGAGAGTTTAAGGTTTTGACACAGAACTGAAACTTTAAGTCCTCTGCTCGACTAATTGTACAGAATCTGATGAAATTGGTGTTGCCTCCCTGAGACTGAGGCGAGATATTCACTTTGTGGACTGTGGACCTGTTGTTTTGGACTCGTGCCGGTGACCAGAAATGTTACAAATTTTGTACTTGTAAAGACATTTTAGTTTATTTTGTAAAAAGTTTGTAAACTTAAGTTCTATAAAGAATTGCCGAATTGGGTCGAAATGGATCTTTCTGGTTGTCGAGGCGTGTCGCTCCAGTTGGGTTATGACAGGGATGGGCAAACTTTTGCGGTCGCGGGCGAAAGATCGAAAAAAAAAAAGTTTGGCCAGCCAAGATAAATTTTTCTAAAATTTTAAAAACAATATACAAGTATTACAATTTAAATATGTTAATGAGATAAATGAAATTGCGATTTCATTTTTAAAAGTTCCTTATATTGAGTTCGAAGTGAGATGTACTGATTCTAAGGAACGAGGCTAAATGCTCATCTGTTAGTCTACTTCTGAAATAATTCTTCCTAAGGTTCTTAGTTGAAAACACTTGTCCACATATATAAGATGAAGCAAACATAGCACTGTTTTTCTGGGCGTGAGATATTAAATTTGGGGAACTTACTTTCGATAATGATTTGTAAAACTCTAACTTTGGCATATTTAGAAACGACTGCTTGAGATGATTGTTAGATTGCAACTCAATTAATTCAAGCTGCAAATCTGACCTCACTGCTTCACAATTTACGTTGAAAGGCATAGTAAAAATATCCAATTCTGTTTGAATGGCACTGAAATCTTGAAATCTGCGTTCGAACTCAAAATGCAATTTTTTCAAGCCATCTTCATAATTCTTAGGCTTCTCTTTATTTACTGAGGGTTTTGAATTTAACCTCGAGAAATGAGACAAGTCGTTCTTAGCTAGCTGCCCAGCAAACAGATTAAGTTTTAGTTTAAAAGTTTTCAGATGGCCCTAGATATCGTCGATAAATTGATTTTTCCCTTGCATCTTGACATTCAAGTTGTTCATATGACAAAGAAGATCTGTGAAAAATGGAAAGTCCAAAAGCCATTCTGTATCTTCTAACATTTCGCACTCCGCAGAACCCTGTTTCTCATGAAAGAAAGACTCAATGTCGTCTTTCAGCTGCCAAACTCGCTCGAAAACACATCCTGCACTAAGCCACCTTACTTTCGTGTAATACAGTACATCAGAGCATTCAGATTGCACGGACTGAAGAAAATCTCGAAATTGCCTGTGAGTAAGCCCACGAGATCGAATAGTATTTACAAGCTTCACGACTGCATCAATCACGGGTTACATATTCAATGCAGATTTACACAGAGCATCTTGATGTATAACACAATGCAGAAAAACAACATTGTTCCCGGGATAGTTTTGATTAAAGAGTCCAAGAAATCCAGATTTTTTTCCTGTCATATTTGGTGCTCCATCGGTCGTAATATTACATATATTTGTTATAGGCACTTTCAAAGTTAAAAGCCCTTCCTGAAATTCACGAAAAATATCACATCTCTTTGTTGTTCCCTTTAAAGAACGCATGCACGCCAGTTCCTCGGTAATTTCAAAGTTCTCATCAACACCTCTTATAAATAATACTAATTGAGCAGTATCATTTATATCAGTGCTTTCATCCATAGCTATGGAACAAAATTTAAACTGGCCAATCTTTGACTCTAATTGTGATGTCAAATTTTTATCGATGGCTTCGATTCTAGAAGTCACCGTTTTTCGAGATAAGCTTAGTCTGAAAATTATTTTTCTTGTCTGGACATAAAACATCCCAAACTTGGAGCATGCATTGTTTAACGAACTCCCCATCACTGAGAGCTTTATTATTTTTAGCAATATTGTATGCTACAATGTAACTTGCATGTGTAGCTGGCTTCTTAGATAGTGTTTACCTTCTTGAAAAAATTTTGTCGGCCTGATAATTTTTTACAAAGACTTTCTACATTTTGTTTTCTTTCATATTCGGACATTGCTTCGTAATTGGAATTCTTATGCTTAGATGTGAAATGACGGGAAATGTTTGAAGACTGCTACAGCTTCATTGCATATGAGACACACTGGTTTATCTTTAACAACCGTAAAAAAATATTTCCAGGTCCATTCATCATTAAAAGCACGGCACTCTGAATCAACTTTACGTTTTTTAGTAGCCATTTTGGGGGTTGAAATATTTTACGAATAACCCAAACAAGCACTAGTTACGCTATACTTTTAATATTTTAATACTTTCACCACTATTCACAATGATGCTGTATGTCTGCAATCTTTCCATACGCAATCAATAATATTAAAACTCGCGCCAAAAGTAAAAGCCGCTGGCCGGAGCTTAAAATGCGCAGTCTGCCACATGTGAGGTCTAATTCACCTATATTGGATTCCCATATGTCTGCTCCCCGAGAAAGAGATAACGCTTGTTGGCGCCAGTCTACAGCTATAACTAACAAAGAACTTCCGCTTTGAACACTTTACCGATTGAAAGCTGTCTGTTTATTGATAGCTTCTATAGAATATGCACTGCGAATAATGTACAGAAACACATCGTTGCGATGTGGTTGAATGCGAAGAACAGAATGATTTTCAACAGAAATGAAACCGGAAATACCATCAATAAATCAAATAAAAAAGAACATTACAACCAGAGGGCGCGAGCGAAAGGCAGACGCACTGGCGCCAACACTGTCTGTGCTTGCTATTTCCATCGATTTATGTTTTGTAGAACAAAATTAGAGAAAGTAAAAAGATCATCAGTCCTTTGAAAAAAAGGAAGAAAAAAAAATATTTAAACAAAGTAGAAAAGGAGATGGATATATAATATATAAATCATATTTTCTTTTAATTTCCGTCGGACCGGCAAATTAAAATTCTATCCGCGGGCCGGATAAAACCTTCCGGCGGGCCGGAGTTGGCCCGCGGGCCGTAGTTTGCCCATGTCTGGGTTATGAAGATAGAGTCGGCTGCTGGATCTCCGCCTCCGACAAGTATCGACATGTGCTCTTATACTGGGTGGTAGAGCCGGCTTCAGGAGTGTGCAGTCTGTGCCGGAGCACAAAACGCCGAGCGTGTAGGGACGCCAATTCCTAATCATAAATTTGAAAAATCGCGCGCGTTATGAGGCTGCCGACTGGAACACAATAGAAATCTTTTACCCTAATTAAATCATTCACTACAGTTAAATCTTAATTATTATAGTTAATAATTATAGCAGACATGACACAGGCTTAGAACAAAAAAAGCTGAACTTCACAAATACGATATCGTGTCAAACATAAACACCGACAAGTAAAATAAGTATTATTAATTGAACAATAAATGAATAAATTTAAACAAAAAGTGTTTGAGATATTAAAAATATTGTAGAATTATTATTTAAAAGAAAATTAATGGATGAAAAATGAATTACGTAAAAAGTTTTTTTTTAAATAAAAACTATAGTAAAAATTATCTCACTGAAAAATATGGCAATGTAAAAACTTTTTTTGATTATACATAATCATTAAGACTTTTGTTTCTCATTTTTTGAGCTAACATTTCAAATTTTCGTTTATGCTTCGGTCTGCTATTTTTCTTCATTTTCTAAAGTTTGCTATCTTTCTTGGATTGAGGGGTTTTCTTTATTTTTTTCTCATTGCTATTTTCTTACTATCAAATTCCTCTTAGTACCATTTGCCTGATGACCTTAAATTTGTGCACATGTTACTATCAATAGCATCACACAAAAATATTTTTTTCTAAAATATTCGACAGCAGACTGCTCTTTGCTCATCATTTTGTATTTAACACTCTAAAATGAAGAATATGTTTCAAGGATCTTCCTGATCTTTAATCTATCAAATCTGACATTATTTTGAATGTGCACAAGGCGCGCAGTTTTTGTTTGCGTGCTATTCACGTCTTTTGTGTGCACAACCCCCTCGCCCCCCAACGCATTACCAAAAATTTTAATGCAGATTTACATCGATCCCAAGAATGACAAAATTCGATGCCGAAAAAGCTGAAATGTGTTATGCCTGTGTTGATAGCCAAACGTTAGGGAACGAAAACTAACAAAAATAAAATTGAAATAACTAACAGAAACGAAGAAAAGAATGTTAAAAAGAACGCGAAAATAAAATGGCTTCCTTCACGGAGAGCTAGCGATCTTTTTTTTCTCACGAAATTCGGATTGGAAGAAATTCGTGGATGATTTTCTTTCATCCAAGCAAAATTTGGAATGAATTCTGATTGGATGAAATGAAAGACAATTGGACGAAATGAGAAAGAAAAAAATACAAACTTTTTCAGGCATTCCTCCCAATGCTAAACTTTGACTCCAAAGGGCGTCAAAACGCCGATACATAACTCGGACAATACATAACTTTCGGCAGGATTACTCACTATCATATGAATTCGGAAACTCTTTCGCCTTAGAGCCATTCGCAAAACTTTCACATGGCGCATAGTTTTTGTTTGCGTGACTTCCCCCCCCCCCAGCATATTAACAAAAATTTTAATGCAGATTTGCATCGATCCCAAGAATGATTAAATTCGATGCCGAAAAAGCGGAAATCCGCGTTTCCGCGGAAATGTGTCATGTCTGTTATAGTTAAATCTTTTAGCATATCTACCAATATACGATATATACAAAGGGGCGCCACAATAATTTCGCACAAGGCGCCGAATACTCTGGAACCGGCTACAGGTGGGCTTATTTGTGGCGGCCCATCAGGTTATACCACCGGATGGCTTAGGCCAGATCGGGGTTTTTGGCTTGCTTATCCTTGGGCAGTGAATGTCTCATAGACTCCTGTAGCCATCAGTGTCTCAAATTACTTATCCGCCTCTTTGAAGACAAGTGGTTACACTTAAAAGTAAACAATACTCACTGACCACTGTGACTTGGCAGTCGAGACCCATAAGAAAATACAGAATTTCCATTCTTTCTGTATGAAACAGCAAGGGTTTTATGTGTTTTTCAACCAACCTCCACAGAAGTTTTCACGCAACTTTATATGCTTATTCCCAATTCGCTAGCAAAATGTTCTCGAAACGAAATGTTTCTATTAAGAGACAAAGTTAAAACATTATTGCAGAAGAAGGCCAAATAATGTAATGTTGTGTTTTCCAACCAACCTCCACAGAGGTTTTCACACGAACTTTAAATGCTTATTTCCAATTCGCTAGCAAAATGTTCTCAAAATGAAGTGTTTCTATTAAGAGACAAAGTTAAAACATTATTGCAGAAGAAGGCCAAATAATGTCGAACCAATATATACAATAATGAGAAATAAATTTTGTTACAGCAAAACCCCGGTTAACCGAACTGAAGGGCAGAAGGAAAAAGGTTTTGGATAACGATTTTTTCAATTAAGACTTGAACATTAATTACTATTTTGTATCTAATTACAGTATGTAATACCAAAATTTGTTGAGTGTAAAACGAATTCAAAACTCTCTTTGTAGGCTACTCTTACGTTCTTTATTAAAATTAACCCTCCGTCGGGCTCATTATTTGCACCAGCGAGTTCGACCTCAATACGCTAGACAGGGACAGGTAAACAGTATCGTAATTAATACTGTTAATACCATTGATTTTAATTTTAGCATTCTAAAATTAATCACAAACCTTCTTGGGGAGGCTTAAAGAAAAAAGTGGGGATATCGTTGCTTATCGGAAATATTAGTGAAGGCGAGACTTTTTTGTCTCGCCTTCACTAATATTTCCGTGCAGTACAGCAAGTGCTTTTTGGATTTCAGAGGCATGTCGGATAACCCGGGTTTCGGTTAACCCGAGTTCGATTAACCGGGGTTTTACTGCATACGTTCTGAGATAAAAATTGAAAGAAGAAATGTGTATATATCATTACTAAAAGGAGGTGTTGTCAGAGGCGATAGTGACTACGCTTCAAAAATCCTGAAAACTGACGTGGTGTAAAAATCCAACATAATTCCGAATATTAATACATATTTTAACAAAATGACTGGATTTTTACTAATTTTTCTCAGACAGTAAGTTTAAGTACTTCATTGAACCTAATATAATTTAGAAGTTTTAAATTCTTACAATATTTAATGATATATTTGTTCTGAAACAAAATGTAAGATAGAATTCTAAAACAAAATTTGAGATAGTGAATCGAAAAAGAGAAAATTCGAGATATAAGAAAATGAAAAATCTGAGATACTGGATAAATCCAGAATCTAATCACCCCTGTAAGTGCTATAATTATGATTACATATTTCTCAATTATTTAAAAGTTGGAATTTTTAATCTTAAAATTTATTAACATTGTCTGAAATCATTAGCACAACAATCTAGTAAAATGATTATGAAATCTTATTGAAAAGCAGACCTATCTCACTATATTGTGTGGCAAAATCAGGAAACTGCAGGCAGGCAACCACAGGAGTGAGTTTATGACTTTATATGCCCTTATAAGGGCTAAAGTGGGAAAGTCAACTCAACCCCCCCCCCCTCCCCTCACAGAAGGCAACTGTTTAGGCCCCACAACTTTCAAGGACGTTGAGATCTTTTCAGCATTTTCAAGGTAATTTAATTTTGTGCTTTCATTTGGTTTGAAAAGGCCATGTGCTCAAACTTATCAAATTAAAATCAAGTATTGTTTACATTTCAGAACATTATTCTTAGGGTTTTTTTTTCATTTTTTTAAAATTAACTTACAGATCAGCATGGTGCAAATTTTTTGCAGTTGGCTGACTAACTCAAAGCTCTGGCAAAATTTGAATTAGAGTGCTTATATAGTGTTAAAAATGTTTTGCAATTTTTTACCATTTTGTTTCAAATTGATTTTTAACTTTATTTTTACATTTTTTATGCGTAAGATACTGAATCCAACTCTCTTGGAAAATCACCTGCAATCAATTTTTTTTTATGTCAGCGTGTCTTAAAATCTGTTACTTAAAACTGTTTATATAGAGATAAAATAAAAATCAATAAAAAAAATACTTGGTGTTGGAAGTTGGAGTAAGGAATGTGTGGAAAGAGGCAAAATTTGTATTGTCTAAGACTCCTTTCAGAGCTAAATCCAGCCCTGCACCATTAGCCATCCCATCTCATCACTGTTACTTCTGCCATCTATGATGGTACTAAAATTTTTAGAGTTCTATGATATGCACTCAATCAGCTTACAGTGCTCCGTTTTATAAAAAACATTGTAAATTTTTTTGTAACTTAATAATTTCAAACTAATTCTTGTGTTAACACATTCACGTCGGCTTTGAAATTTGTATTTCTTGCCATCGGGAGGCAACTCTAAGAACTTTTTGTTTTATCGGGTGGCACTGAAATAATGCTCTATATGAAAACTTATGGTGGTATATATCGGTGAAAACTTATGTGGTAAATGCCCGATGGGATATCCAAGTGTGAACAAATGGTAGCACAGGCCGCCCAGTAGTCCATTCAAGTGCGAGTCACTGGCAGTACATGCCACCTGATGGTAAAATCAAATGTGCGCCAATGATGGTAAATTCAAGTGTGTGTCACCGATGGTACATGTCACTCAATGGTAAATTCAAGTGCGAGCCACTCGTGGCACATGTTGCCCGATTGTAAATTCAAGTGTGAGCCACCGGTGGTACACGCTGCCTGATAGTCCATTCATGTGCAAGCCACCGAAGGTACATGCCAGCCTGAACATGTTAAATGTTACTAATACAACAGGAAAGGGGAGGTGTTCAGAACTGCAACATCATACACTGTAGTTAGTCAATATTTCCTCATGGCTGTTTGTTCATAAATTGTTCTTGAATGTTTGTCTAGTTTTTTAAAAAAATAAACTCTGTCAAAACAAGAAATGGAACAGGGTTCTTACTGATTTTTTAAATTAAAAATCGAGGAGTATTTAAGGAGTATTTCAAAATTTTCAAGGAGTCAATATTTACACATGAAAAAGGGTTCCCTTTTTAAAGTACACAAAATTATATTAAGAGTATTTAAAACATTGCTAATAACTCAAATAAATGTGGTTATATTTATTTCTTTTATAAGTTTTTACTAAGCTGATTTATCAAAGAATGCCATGTTAATTCTATTTATATGAAAGTAGAGTGGTGCCACTTAGACACTCAATTTTTTATAAAATTATACAACTACCCTAAAAATTCAAATAGTTCATTATATACCATGATTTACCATGTTTTAAATAAAAAAAACTATTTCCATTAATTTTTTTTAGAATTTAAATTCTTAAATAATTCCCATGCCTCACTGTGCACATGATCCATGATTTAAAATATAGAAGTGCAAAGAAAGCCATTGATTTAGATATTAGAAACTGTTTTTTTTGGCATTTTCATTGCTTATTAAATAGTATTTCAAGAAAATAAAATTAACAAACTTTCTTGATTAGTAAAAATAATTTAGCTAAATTTGATTAATAGTGTCTATTAAATCCACCATCACAATATGTGTCCCTTACAACAAACCAAACATTACAATTTAAAGAAATACAGTTAATTTTTCGAAATAATCCAAGAGAAATAACATTCTCTATTTGCACCATTCTATTGTTTTGTTTATTACTGATTGGCACTTAAAACCAATTATTAAATTTTGGATACTGCTAGGAGATGAACATCAAATCGTGGAAAGAGCAACGCAAAATACTTAGTAATTGATATGGCGACGATTTAGAATCCTTTTTATCAGTGAAATGTAGTACACATTTAAAAGAAATGTTAAAAGTTGAAAATCGAGAAGTTTATAAGGAGTAAAACCCAAAAACAAGGAGTTTCCATAGTGCTTGAAAATGAAAATCGTATTCAAGGAGTTTTCAAGGAGCGTACGAACCCTGTGGAAATTATGGCAATTTGTAAGATTATCAGCTTTAAAAAAACTGTCTGAAAATAAAGATTTCAAAGTATTACAGTATATGCATTTTTGAATCAATATCTTTCTACTTCCACATTTTATCAAAATTGCTATTTCTTCAGAGATTGCATCAGAATAACCACAGCTTATATATTCAATATTTATATATAAAAAATATAAATACTGATGTACAGTAAATTGCCATTTATACGTCGTTTACCATTATATGTTGTTTCATCACATTCCTGATTCATTTGTAATCATTGTAATGATAAAGTAAATCGTTTACACGACACAAAAGAATGCAAACCTTCAATTATGCATTTTTCCCACTTTCTTAAATTCGCAAATTTTCTGTCTCAGACATTACTTCTCCATTTCTATTATGGGGGAAATTTTTCCTAGAGAGAAGCATTGGGGGATAATATGATGACGAAGAATGTGAACAATTATTCCACTTCTTTTCAAGAGCAATGGACTTCATTTAAAAATTTCAAACTTATTTTGTTTGTCAAAACACAAGTAAAAAACATTCAATGAACTTAGCTTGATTCATAAAGCTGTACTAAATGCTCACAGACAATCAGCATGTCAGATGACGATCAAAGATTTTTTTTAATTAAACACCTACCTGATTATACATAAATTATATAAAATTAGAAATGTATAATTAGTACTCCAGATACGCAATAAAGTTATAATTTTTCTCAATTTTATGATAAATTCTTAATTTTAAAATTTCATCATCATTTTCAATACTATGTAGTAATATACTAGTACTACCTTTAAAATCATTACTTTTAAAGTAATTTGCATTAGTAGCATTAAATTTGTAATCATCAAAGTTGTTTATTACATTTTCGATAATATGTCTTTTCATTTATGCGTTGTTTTATGTCAGCCCCTTGAAAAATATATAATAAATGGTGCTTTACTGTATTTAATGCTGAGTATTGATATATTAAAAGAAATCAATGGATTTTAAACTGGAGCCCCATGATACTGTCAATATAAATATGAATAAAATGTGCAACATATAAATAAGAAACACTTCAGGAATACAATATTTATTCCATATAACATATTTAGCATTTCAAATAAATTAAATTAAAGACACAAATGAAAACATACATATACATAAACTATTCTACAGAAGATTAATTTACAGTACAACGTGTATATCACAAACTACCAAATTTTGGTCATAATACTACTTGAAGTAAGGATATCACATATGTTCATAAAAATAGAAACTATAACATAGTGTGCAGGAAAATGGTCTTTTAGTGAATACAATCATACTTTGATGTTTTAAGCATATAATCTTCCATATAATCCTACAGTATACCATTTACCTGTATTCCTTTAAAGAACTTGTTAGTATGATGTGAAAACTAAGACTACTTATTAAATATGTTTGATTATGTTGCAGGAGAG